>JBBPBX010025599.1:0-17050 GCA_038048925.1 Garcialebias charrua
TTGAAAGGTTTTTGTAAAGCTTGTCTTGTTTGCATCAGACACAACTCACAGGGTAATTTGAGACCTAAAAGGGGCTCTTTTCCAACACCTAATTACCCATTTCAAAGAATGTACATGGACTTTATTGAATTGTCACCTAGTGGTCAATACAAATACTGTCTTGTAATGATTGATTCTTTTTCAAGATGGGTGGAAATAACTCCAAGTAAACATGCAGACGCTCTCACAGTTGCTAAAGCCATTTGTAAAGATATTATTCCTGTACACGGGATCCCAGAAACGATATACAGTGATAATGGACCTCATTTCGTTAATCAGGTCATACGTGACATGGCTATGCACCTAGGCTTGACTTTAAAAAATCATTGTGCCTATCATCCCCAAAGCGCCGGACTGGTCGAACGAACAAACGGTACAATCAAATCCAGGTTAAGAAAAACCATGGACACCACAAAACGTCCATGGCCAGAGTGCCTAGACATTGTGAAATTGTACATGAGAATCACTCCAACAACTAATGGTCTGACCCCTTTTGAGATAATTCATGGCAGACCATACCGAATGCCTCTTTTCTCACCAGATCTGCAAAAAGCAGATGAAGAACAGACTTTAGCAGATTACATGATAAAAACACTTAAAGAAAAGGAAGTGTCAAAGACAATTTTACTGCCTTCTGATTCTCTGTTTCCCCAGGAAGAAACGACAGCAGTGACACCGGGTGACTGGGTCTTCATCCGAGTGGTCAAACGAAAATCTTGGGCGTGTCCACGTTGGGAAGGACCGTATCAAGTACTGTTGAGTACACCAACTGCTGTCAAAATCGCCGAAAGATCTTCCTGGATCCATCTCAGTCACTGCAAGCTGCATAAGGTACTGGACTCTTAGGTCATTAGAACAGTGGTGGATGACTGGCTACAAAGGGGGCGCGGCAATTTAGAGTGCGTCATCTCAAACCCAGTGAAGAAACCAACGACCCTGTTCTGTTAGGACTATTTTGAGATCAGTAATTCTGTAAGCTGAGCAGCAATGGGGGCTCCACATGCCAGGTGGACTCTCTACTGCATTGTGACTGCAGCATGGCACATAGCCAATAGTGACCTCAACAACCTGCTGAAAGCTGATTCAGAACACCCACATGACTACAGCACCAACTTGTGGTGGCAACTAATGAACAAAACAGCCTATGAAGGTGAAGCTACTAACTGTTATGTCTGTGCCCATCTGCCTTATGCCACCCAAAACTCAGGCCTCCGACCAGCAGCTGTGTCCACAGCTCAACAAGCGTGTCTGTATGGTCTGAGCACCCACGCAGGAACAGGCAGCTGGGCTAAACGAGACTACTCAGTGCCACTGTCCAACGAGGTAAAGAACACCCACACAGACCTAGACAGACGTTTGGCCATGGCTTCTATGGGATACGACTTTGCTTCAAACTGCAGTATCACCTCAGACGTGATGCCCCTACCCCAGATGTCGATAAAACTACCTGAACTGATCACGGTGTCCCATTTGTCAGTTGGAGCTCTGGGATACTGTGTTTACAACAACGGAACCACTCCAGTGGGCCTGGTACCCTGGAACTTATGTGACAAAGTGTATTCCTTTCTGTGATATAACAAGAAAAAAGAATGCACCGAACTACATCCACTGTGTTTTCTGCAGAGCAGGGCGGCCATATGCAAAGGCCAACTGTTCAAAGTTTGAAGATGTCACAGACTGCACGCAACTCCTTGAACAAAGAACCTTCAATGTCAGCCTGCAAACGAGAGGACGTCAGAAGATCACCCACTGCAGCTTGTCAGTACCAGGTGACAAAGGCTCTCGTGTATTAACTGACTGGTATTTCTTGTGTGGTCACAGAGCCTACACTGCACTACCACCTGATTGGGGGGGCCTTTGTGCTTTGGTCCCCCTATCCAACCCAATGTTCGTACTGAGGAAAGCGCTGATACCCTCAGCCCACCGGACAAGACGGTCCCCAATGCCTGAGGTAAAAAGATGGGGAGGGCTTACCACTGCCACCGGTGTTCCATGGGAATTTAGGATCTGGAATGGAGGAGAGAAATTCTTCCAAGGACTCTTCCCATTTGTGGGAGTCGGTGAGGTACGAGATCACGTTGAAGTCAACAGATATGCCCTCCTCCGTCTTATCAACGACACCTATCATTTGGCAAATGGGACCCTGAGCGAACTGAGCGGACTGAAACAGATGATCTTGCAGAATCGTGTTGTCCTTGATTTGTTGACAGCATCACAAGGCGGCGTATGTAAAATCATTGGAGAAACATGCTGCACCTACATCCCAGATGAAACAGGAACAGGAGGAGACATCCATGATGCTTTACATGATCTGAGTGATCTCAAGAACTATGTTGAAAGTGGGACTAGAGGAGCAAACCCTGTAGATCTTTGGTCATGGTTCATCTCTGGACCATGGTGGCATCTCCTTTTGAAGATCTGCACTCCTCTTCTAACGGTGTTGTTCCTGTTCTGCATTCTCTTCTCCTGTGTGATACCACTTTTAAAGAAAATGATGATGAAAGCTTTCACAGGTGTTTTGATCAGCTTGCACCAAACTCGTCTGGAACAAAATGAAGATGATTTCACTCCTCTGAAAGATGAGTGTTAATTAGCCAAAAAGAAAATACAGAGTGATTCTGTGTGCTGAAAAATTTCACAAAAGGTCTGGTACTAAGATAATGTTAGTTTTTCTAGGCTATATTTTAAAATCAAAGTAATTTCAAGCCAAACTTTTAATCATTTTATTTGCCTATTTTAATCCTGTTTTGTTTTAAAGGAGAAATGTAATCAAATCTGAAAAAATCGATATAACAAGAATTTCATATAGTAAACAACACACATAAACATACTTAGTATGCTTTTTTCAAGTCAGTAGCTTAAAGAAATAGTTTTTTTACATTTTTCCTGCTACATGCCGAAGTGCAGTGATTTCTGTAGTCATTTTCTGGACGCACTTTTATGACACAATTAAGACCTCCTTTGCTATCTTACAATAACACTGAAGCTATAAACCCATCATTACTGTCCTCTTGTCTGTCATTTAAAATGGAAGCAGAATACTTTTTTGAATCCGAAGGATATCACTTAAGTTTGTCAAAAACAGTTTGGTGATTTAGTGCATTAATGGGCATTTCTATCCTGGAAATACGAATAGCCTTCGCATGCTAACGTTAGCATGCTAGCGCCGTATGCTAACGTTAGCATGCTAGCGCAGTATGCTAACATGGAAGTGGGGGTGTTGAAAATGTCCTGAAACAGTTACCAATGTCTTGTTAAGCTCTGTATTCCACAGAACATACGGTAGTAGGATCTAAAATGATTTTTAAAGATGAAGGAGCAAGTTGAAACATGCAGGGTCTCCCTCCTTGCTAGCAGGCTCCATTGGGAGCTGCCTGGCTAACTAACTACGGTGGCCCTACACGGCCAAAATTCTACAGCGGCCGAATGCACAGGAGCGGTAAAAATACAATATAAAATTTTAAAAAAGTTTTAAAATCTATTTTGGGGCTTTTAGAATCGATTCTGAATCGCCAGGACTAAGAATCTTGATTCTTTAAAAAATAGATTTTTTTTGCTGCATCCCTAATTGCTACACACTGAAACCTTTTTGTCCACTACTAGATTTTTTTTTTATTAACACAAACAGAACTACAAAACACTACATAAACAAAAAAATATATACAAACTCTTGTGAATGATAACATAACTACAGTCTATAAGCTAGGGGGCGGTTTACAAAATGATGAAAGTTGAAAAAATACTAGATACACACACTAATATTACTGTATGAGGGACGACCATTGCACTGCCTATGTCATATTCAGGGGACGGAGAGCAAGCAGAGGGAGGGGGGTCAAAAACACCAGATGAGAATTTTTTCACTTTGCAAAGTCTAAATTTGAGTTAGGATGACATTTTTGACTTGTGAAATTTTCTCAACAAGCTTATTTTATGCTTTTCATTAGACTACTATTAGCTTAAAAACACTTTTCATTTCTCCTTTAATCAGCCACTGAAAGGGTACAGAAATTTGAACTGAAATCTTTTATTCACTTTATTTTATTTTTATGTGTGTCCATAAAGGACCTCTTTATTTGCTGTGTTTTTCGTTGTTTCCCACATCTTTAACAAACATACTGAGTTCTTATTATTGCTTTTCCCACATCTCTGAATATGTATTGGTTCTTTTATTTTTCAAATAGATTATTTCTTTTATTTGTTTGACGCAAGTCCAATATATTATTTGTTTAATACAAATCAAATAGATTAGTTCTTTTTATTTGTTTAACACCAATTAAATAGATTAGTTTTTAACATATATATGCTTCTTTTAAATAATAAAAATGGGTTTATTTCTTTGGAAAAACTTTTAGTTTTTGAGATTAAATAGATGGATCCCCTCTGAAATTTATTATTCCTCTTAAAACTTTGAAATAAGCCATGAAATAAGACCATATTAACTACAAAGTTCTCCTCAAATATTTATTCCTCACAAATATTGAAATAAGTCATGCAATATGACAATCATCACCACAGAGTTATCCAAAACTTTATATCTCTCAAACCATCCTAAAAATGTGATCCTGAATTTGTCAGGGCGTTACTGTGGAGGCACGGGACGGTGGTGTGAGTTTTTGCCCCTAATTAGAAATTCGGCCTCAGGGGATGTTTTTCCATACCGCTCACATAATTGATAATGATTAGTTTATATGATAAGAGGATGGAATGATGGAGATATTCAACATTTATCATCTAAAACTAATCACTCTGAACAATAATTCTTACCCAGCTCACTTTAATATAATGTTCTCTGTTCACATTCAAACAATTAATTTGAGATACAAACAGTGTTGGTCCTTGAGGAAGAACAGACAAACTTCTTTGTTTGTTCATGGTACAATGTTTTGATTAGATGTTCCTGCCTCATGCAGAACCCTGACTGCAGTTTATCTATCTGTATAATGTCAGAGATTTGTGTAACTTGTCAAAACTCCTCCTCCTACTTGTATAAATGGTTTGTGATAGCTGCACAATTCGGATTTGTGCAAGAATGTGTTCATGAGACCAACCAAGTTTCAGAAGTACATTAAAAAGCCTAATCCCCTTTGCAAAGTTTCCATGATTCTGTCTAACTCATTTCTCTTGTTTATCTTGTGTGGTTTTTATTAAGGTAACAGGTGTCTAAACACCTATCACTTTCAGGTTTTAAAATAAGCTAAGCCGTCAGTCTCTTTAAATGTGGAACTTCTAAACAGACATTAGACCAAGTTGTGTATTCACTACTCCAAAAGAAAAAGAAGATATGAATAGAATAGAACATAAAAATAAAACTTTACTCAAAATAGTATGTGTCCGATCTTTTCTGACGATGGAAGACTTTGTGTTTCCCTGTAAAATAAAAAAGACGAGAGAAATTTAGTTATAACCTGACAAATTAAAATAAAATAATTGAAACTTTCAAATCACGGAAGCAATAATTTAATTAAAATTGCCAAGTTCTTGCAGGACAAACAGCAAATGTAGTGGCAAAGTTATCAATGAAGAAACAATCAGCTTCATAATGGAGCTAAATTACAAATACAGTATATATATACTGTATATACAAAACAGTTAAAAAGCATAAATAAAACAGACCTGTATCTTCACATTTAATAAAAATGTGTTCATACATTCATAAAAGCCTCTTATTTTGTCTCCAACTGTACCAATAATGAAGATTTGAGTCATGAGATTGTTGTTTTTGTTGTCCTCTTTGTTCATTCGTACAGTAAATCAGAAGAAGGTCCCTCTCTGTGCCGCTGCTGCACCGTTTCACCGCAGGGATCATTAAAGTTTCATCTAAGCCAATCAAATCCACAGGGTGCCCCTAATTATAGCAATTCATACAATTATAATAACTTTTCTTTGGGGTTGCCGTGACGCCCTGAGAGGAACGGTCTCACAGGATAATGAGGTTTGATATTCCTTCTTCCTTTTCTGGATTCTCGTTGAGGGAAACGACAGTTCATGTCAACCCAAAATGGAAATCGCCTTCACTTAAATGTGACGATAAAGATAGGTTCTTGTTCATGTTCGTATTACATCACTTTTTTTTTCATTCAATGCTAATAAGTTCAAACAAACCAATTACAGGTAATCCCTGACTTACGAGCGAGTTCCGTTCCTACGACTATCTCGTAAGACGAAATCTCGTATTTCGGAACACGAAACACTCGTAAGTCCGGATTTTCGGTCGTAAGTCGGAAAATTTATGCTAGCGCTACTACGAACACTCGTTTTTCAACACAAACGTTGATACTAGTTCATAAACATGCTCAGAAACTTGTTTACAAATGGTTAGCTAACACACTTTCATCTAAAAACACATACCAGTGCTTTGTTTTCTGTACAACTTTACTGTTTGTTAGTCAGCTCGTAAGTCCGGAACCTCGTATGTCGATGTGCTCGTAAGTCGGGGATTACCTGTGCTGTATTTAATATGCAGCACCAAAAAGAAAGTTACAATTTGATCAAATGATTATTTGTGTATTGCAATCAGTTTTTCTTCAGTTGCAACTTTAATTTAAAATGCAGCATCTGAATCTAAAAAAATAAAGTTCAAACTGTTTAAAAAGCACTACATTATAATCATAATTTCCTCAATCTCAACTGAATCTCCCAAAAACAACGACACGATTCTTTGATTAAATGTTGCTGGATGTGTGAGATTTTACAAGTTTTATTTAAAAAAAGCAAAAATTCAAGAAAAGTGTAGACCAGGGGTCTGCAACCTGCGGCTCTTTCAACTGACATAAAACTGAATTTTATTTATATAAACTATAAAAAGGACTAGTTTTAGCAGTTTTCCTCTTATTTCTTTTGCTGGAACATGTACAAGGAGAAAAACACCCATTTTAACTTTATGCTTTATTTCTATACTTAAAATTTCAACACAAAAAAACAACACGTAGGTCTGCATAGTTAATAGTTTTTATTAATGTAAAGAAACTACCACCACCCCCACACACAAGAATCTGGTCTTTTCATTTGTCTTAAATTGTAAACATCTAAATTATTACTTTTTTTCTTTCTAGCTTTATAATGTCACCCCTAATGGCCACAGAAGCCCCCTCCAACAAACCTAAAGTAGCCCATGGGCCACCAGTTGATAACCATAGCAAGTTTTCGCAGCTCTGATCACTTTTAATTTAGTGAACAAAGGTGTAAAATGGCTTTTTTGATAGTAAAGGTTGCAGACCCCTGAACATGAATACAGACAAATATAGGATTTCATTTAGCCTCTTTTAATTTTGAGATGCTTTAATCTGGGAAAGTTTAATCAGGGATTACACTAAACTGAAATTTGTGACGTATTTACTGTAAACCAAAAATAATTCACACATTTGAGCATTTAAAAAAAAATAAACATCAAGATCAACATCAATAAAAATATGGTAAATAATTAGAAAGTAAGTTTCAATAAAATCTATTCAGTGGTTCATGAGACAATTTGTTATTAAATTCGTTCATTCATTCAACCTTTATTTAGACAAATTAACAGATTTGATCCTATAATTATTGACAAAGTTTTAAAAATAGATCTTGAACCCAAAGCATAAGATGAGCAACACTCTCGGCTACTACCTCACCAAATTTGAGCTTAATATTTACAAAACTGGATGAATTATAGACATTTTTTTTGTGTTTGCCATGATTAATTTGCTGAATAAAAATGATATTCTGATTGTTGACGTTGTGTTGTCATTATACAAGTTTAATAAAGTTGTTGGTAAAGTTTGGTGATTTAAAACAGCGAAAAATGAGGCCACAAGCCTCGGGGTCAAAATCCAGAAAGTTTGTGCTCCACAGTTCTAAAGTTTAGTGGATGGAAAGTTGGTCATCTTCACCCAGTTCACCGTAAAATGAAGAAAATCATCTCGCTCTTTCTTACAGCTGCCTCTAAAGTCGAACCTGAACTTTATCATCTAATAAGCCAAAAAACAAAAATATGTGACATGAAACAGTAAATACTTTAGAGCAGGGGTCACCAACACGGTGCCCGCAGGCACCCGGGTGCCCCCAAGGACCATTTGAGGTGCAGACCTGTTCTAAAAATAGCACAACTCACTATAAGCTGCATTTAAATTTTCATTTTTCTTCAGTTGTTATTCTTTTTTTTGTATTTATATATATTTTAAAATAACTATCTTAAAAATATGTTCTTAAAAATATGTTTATAATACTTTTTTTTCAATTTATGCTTTGTTATTTCCGAAGAGTTTATCTAACTGGTGCCCATTGTATGACTCCGTACCCACGAAGTAGGTCTCGGTTTCGAAAAGGTTGGTGACCCCTGCTTTAGAGGCTGTCATGGAAACACAACTTGTGATAAACGTGCCACAGAGAGATTCATCTCACCTTTCGTGGATATGCATTTGTTGATGAGCAGGAAGATGAGGCCGATCACCAAAGACACAAAAATCATCGCGATTACCATTAAAACCCAGATGTATTTACGTAAAGAAGTCATGCTGGATGCCTTCGATTAAAAATGAAAGAAAATGAAAATAGAAAGAGAGAGAATTCACACTCACACTTGGTATAGCACATTTGACGAGCTGCTGCTCAGCATTCGAGGCTGGGCGTCGGAAAGCAAAGCGTCGACCACTTCCTCATTTTGAGCGTTGACTGAGTCCTAAGGTTATTTTGGTGAATTCGCTCTAAGACTCAAAGAAGACGGTCTGTGAGGACTCGTCTTCTCAGGAGGAAGTCTGCACTGCCAGCAATAAGAATGACAGATAATTCTGCTGCCTTACACACACAGATGATGATTATTATTATTAGTTATAACTGGAAGGACAAACTTCTGTCCTCATATCTCCATGAGCAGGAGGATGTAAATGCTTGTTTTTCCTCTTTATCTTGTTTTTGCCCCACATCCTCTGTGAGCAACTGCTTCCTGACTACTTCCACACACAGATACTGTAAGTTCAGAACTCATTATGTCCATTTTTTTAATTAAAAATCTAATTTCCTCTCATAAACGGTCAAATTAGAAGAGGACGCATCCTACCTGTTCAGAAAACAGCCGATGGCTCCAACGTTGAGTGAAAACCAGGTGGTGGTCTCGTGAAATTAAAGACGAAAGTGGATTTCACCATCCAGCAGCCGTCGTCATGCGCTGAAACTTTGCATAGCAGCTTCTGATTTTCTTAGTTTAGTGAAGAAACCCATAGTGTGGAACCAGATGCTTCGCTCCCTCTGCCGAGCTTCAGTGACCACATCATGTGTGTGACTGATGGAGTCAAAGGAAACCTGCACATCCTTGCAAACAGTTGTTTTATTGCTCTGAGATAATAAAGACGCCACAGCTAAGAAATGAATTTAAAGAAAAAACATGAACACGGCAGCATTTTTTTTTGCCTGGCTCTGGTCGCAAGCGGCAGCTTCTCTCCTTTCCTCCCCCGTTTTTTTCCTGACCCTGCATGGCTCTTTGTCTTGTCCGCAGTTCCTCGGCACTCATCTCCCGAACGCAAAGTGATTATGGATCTGGTATCATGGGCGATCAACTCTATTGACAAGATTTTTTCTACAAAGCGTCAAGTTCCTGGAGAACCAGCTTGCCTGTCACAGACGCATCCTGGCCGATACGTGATAGATTCCTGGGGTGATTGGAAGGTCATGTGTCTGTCAGTCCTATCTGTGGAGGACGTCAAAGATATGTACTGTATATAATTGGATTTATGATAGTATGTGCTTTACTGTTCGGCTTACAGTTTGTGGAGCGCTGTCGGAAAACAAGGAAGACTTCAGCAGCGATTAATGCCATGTCAAAGCTTCCGAGTCAGAGTCAAAGTTTGATCCATGCTGTGACCTCAATAAATCAGCTGCTTTACGAGCTTAACCGGAATGTGGAGGCGATTTCTGAGAGTTGCAGGCCACCCCATACCTGTCAAGTTTTGGATTTAAAAATAAGGGAAATTTTCTGCCGGGTACGCCGAGCCATCCCACTAGCCCAGGGATCTGCAACCTTTATGATCAAAAGAGCCATTTCTGCCCCTTTGTTCACTAAATTAAACGTTTCCGGAGCCACAATACCTGCTACAACTGGGATTCTCAACTGGTGGCCCACAGACCACTTTAAGTTTGTTAAAGGACAATTTTCTGACCTGTAGTTTTCTGGCCATTGTAAAGCTGAAAATATCTAATGATTTGTTGATATTTTTACATTTTAGACTAAAAAAGACCAGATTATCATAAAGAAGGAAAAATAATGTGATCTTTCCCAATTAAAAAATAAAATAATGAACTATGCAGGTCTAGGTAAATTATTTTAATTGTGGAAAAATTAAATATCCTACTTCGAATAAATAAAGTTAACTTATGTTTTACTCCTTCTATTAGTTCTAGTATTCACACATTTGCAAAGGAAATGACAGGAAAAACTGCTAAAACTAGCCCTTTTTGTTGTTATAAGAACAAATAAAATTCAGTTTAAAGTTAGTTTTGATCAAAGCTTGGAAGAGCCACTGCTGAGGGACCAAAGAGCCGCATGTGGCTCCAGAGCCGCAGGTTGCAGACCCCTGCACTAGCCCAACCAAAGTCCAGGACCCCTTACATTTTAAGACAGGTTTACAAGAAATCTAAAATAACTACCTATCAGCCTCTTTCAAACCAGTTATGTGATCACAATCTGATAGGCCTACCTTTGTGCTTGATGGATTTTTCATGCTGACGGACATCGTTCCTTCCCCCATGAGAGACACTAAAGTCGCAGTTACAAATCTTAAAAAACGCGTAATTGTGCCCCACCCTACTCTTCTTTAGGAAAGTAAATTCGCTGTCCCATTTTTCAAGATATTTACACGAAGTCTTAACTTTTTTGGCAGGGACGCCTTCTCTCTCGTTACATTCATCCATCTCTGTGTTTTTCCGGGTTTGTGTTCCCGCTGCCAGCAGTAACATCGCGAGAACTGCCACCGAGGCTACTGCAGGGGGCAGTTCTCGCGAGGCTAGTGACAGAGGCACTGGAATGTTTTTTTATTTTATTTTTAAATAATATTATAATACGGGAGATTTCCGGGAAAATAATAATTCGGGATGACGACGGGAAAGAGGGGTAAAATACGGTAGTTTCCCGGCCAAAACGGGAGACTTGACAGATATGGGCCACCCGCAGAGTTTGGGACTCATCAACGCTGTGGTAGAATAAATCTGGATGAGGATTCGTAGCTTGGATCAGTGGAAAGATTCCCACGATTTGATTCATATTGGATTTGAATCGTCCAGCTGGACTCAAGGCTGCAGGAAAAAGTAAACCGTCTGCCTGAATGAAAACCAATCAAGCACTACGGCCATTTTATCTACCCCATGAGTTCCCCCAAATTTTCATCACAATTGTGTACATTCATCCAAAGGCAGACCCCACCTCTGCCTCCAGCACAATTTTTGATGTCGTGCAGAAGCAGCAGTCCATCTCCCCAGATGCACCTAACTTTGTCTTAGGTGATTTTAATCACGTTTCTCTTAAGAAAACACTGAGAAATTTTTATCAGTATGTTTCCTGCACAACAAGAGGTGATAAGACACTGGATTTATGTTATGGCTCAGTGAAGGATGCTTTTAAGTCTGTCCAACTCCCTCCACTGGGCTCTGCTGACCACAACTGTGTTCATCTGCTGCCCATCTACAAAACTGTTCTGAAGAGAGAAAAACCTGAGATCAAGGACATAAAAGTCTGGACAGAGGAATCAGTTCTCTCACTGCAGGAATGTTTTCGGTGTACGGACTGGGATCTTTTTAAACAATCTTGTGGTGATGATTTAGACTCATTAGTGGATGTCACATGTTCTTATATCACGTTTTGCAGAGATATGATTATTCCAGCGAAGCGTGTAAAAATATATCCTAATAACAGACCATGGGTTACTAAATCAGTTAAGTCCAGTTTGTATAAAAAATCAATTGCTTTTAAACAGGGAACAGTCTTTGACCAGCATTTAGCCAGAAAAGAAGTAAAGGTAGAAATTTCAAAAGCAAAACAAAAGTACAAAGACGAATTGGAGAATAAAATGGCCACAAATCAACTTGGCTCAGCATGGGCTAGTATGAAGACTATTGCAGGCCTTCAGAAGCCACATAAAACCCGTGTCACTATAGATGGTTTTGATTCAGATTTTAAACTTGCAAATGCTTTAAATTCATTTTATTGTCGTTTTGATACCTGTGATTTTAGCAGTGAAATCCAGAAACTAGTTCACGATCTTAAAGACACACAGCACTCTAACATCAGCCTCCAAGATGTGAAACATGCTTTTCAGTGTGTAAAAGTGAACAAAAGTCACGGACCAGATAATGTATGTGGCCGTTCTGTAAAATTCTGTGCCAATGAGCTGAGTTCCATTTTTCAGTATATTTATAATAAGTCTCTGGAAACACAACATGTTCCCATCATCTGGAAAGATGCTGTAGTGGTTCCTGTCCCTAAATCCAACCGTCCGAAAACTGTTGGTGATTTTAGACCAGTAGCTTTGACCTCAGTTCTGATGAAAATCTTTGAAAGATTAATCAGAGGTGAGATTCTAAAGCAGACTGAACATCTTTTAGATCCCATGCAGTTTGCTTACAGGCCTCATAGAGGCGTAGAGGACGCAACACTCACCCTGTTTAATATGCTTTTTAAACACTTAGATTTAAATGCGACCCATGTCAGACTTTTATTTGTAGATTTTTCCTCAGCTTTTGATACAATCCAACCTCACATATTAACTGAACGGCTTGTTGAACAGTTTCCTCTGAGTAACAATTTGATGGGCTGGATCTTGGATTTTTTAAGTAACAGGACACAGAGAGTAAGGGTGAATAATTGTCTCTCTGAATCTAAGTCCTCTTCCACCGGGTCACCCCAGGGATGTGTACTGTCACCCCTGCTTTTTATTCTATACACCAACATGTGTCGGAGCAGACATGAGAGCAGGTACATTATAAAGTATGCAGATGATTCTGTTATTGTCAGTCTGCTTAAAGGAAATGAAAGTAGCCATGGGCAGGTGACTGATGATTTTGTTCAATGGTGCGAGGACTCTTTCCTCAAACTAAACACAGATAAGACAAAAGACATGATCATTGATTTTAGGAAGAAACCTCACCAGCACGGAGTCACTTTAATTAAAGGTCAAGCAATTGAGACAGTGCAGTCTTACAAATACCTCGGGACAATCATAGACGATAAATTAAACTTTGAAACCAATTTTGACAAGGTGTGCAAAAAGGCCCACCAGCGCCTTTATTGTCTAAGGAAACTCAACCATTTTAATATTGACCGAACCATAATGACCATGTTTTACCGTGCTTTTATTGAATCAGTTTTATCCTTTTCTTTGGTGTCATGGTTTGGTCACACTACACTGAGAGGAAAGAATTCCCTTCAGCAGATTGTTAAGCTGTCATCTAAACTGACCGGAGGAACCCTAACCTCAGTAACATCCATGTACGTTAGTCAGGTACAGAGGATAGCTTCTTCTGTTTTAAAAGATGTCCTTCATCCCCTGTACGGAGAGTTTCAGCTTCTTCCCTCTGGTCGGAGGTTTTTAGTCCCTAAATGTAGGACAACACGTTTTAAAAATAGCTTTGTTCCCACTGCTGTTACTGAAATGAACAAACTGAAATAATGTTGAAGCTTTTAGTGGTTAAATGTTTTTATTTTTCATTTTACATATGATTTGGGGAGCCTTAACACTGTTATGTACAACATTATCTGTTTATGGTTTCTTTGAAGTGTTTTTACTAAATGTTTTTACTGTTTTTATTTGTGTGTGCGCATGGATGGATGTATGCTTTGTACCACTGCAAACCACATTTACCCTTGGGTATAAATAAAGTAACCTGAACCTGAACCTGAATATCTCAAATCTGACTCCCCAAACAGCCTTGGAAAGGGGCTGACTATCAAATTTCTCCTGGGTCATGAGTAACTGCGGATAACAACTGCATCTATCGCAAACCCCCCCCCCCTCACCGGAGAACTTTCTGTGAGCGCTTATCAGAAACGCTGGCTGGAAACATCAACAGAACTGTGGCTGATCTGAACAAGGCTTATGGACTACAGTAATCTCACTGTCTGGACCTCAAATGCATATGTAATTTGTCTTAACTGTGCTTGCTGGTAGAGTTTTTTGATGTCTCATGTCGTGTCCTAATAGACAAGATGTGAAAGATCTTTTTTGTAATACCATTATCTACCCTCATGGTTCTTCTCCTTTTTCATATCTAAGTTTATCATTCTGATAAGGGCTGAGATGGCCGTGCTGAAATTCAGCTGCAGCTTCACACACTTAGTCCCCCTTCAGGATGACTGTGCGTACATGTTCACGTTGTACCTGGTGCAATGTCAATAAAGATATTCTGATTCTGATTCTGATCAGTACCAAAAAATAAACCAGAAGATGCTTCACTAAAGAAGGAAAACTGGACAGGGGCTGATGAAACACATGGCGTGATGACACCTGGGCAGCACGGTGGAGCAGTTGTTAGAGGAGTTACCTCTCAGTGAGAAGGTCGCTGGATCAGATCCTGGCTGGGGAGCTTTCCGGGTGGAATTTGCATGTTCTCTTCGTACATGCGTGGGTTTTCTCCGAATACAGTACTCCAGTTTCTTCCCACAGACCAAAAACATGCATGTTCATCTGCTCTAAAGTGAAAGAAAATTGATAAAATTGAATGAATTACACCAGGACGGCCACAAAACGTTGTGCGTACGGCACCTGTATCAATGACTCAGTCAGAAATGGAAAATAGGCATTAGATAAAGGGCTTTCAAGGATTTAAAACCTACCCGAGCAAGCCTCCTTGAGTGAGTCACCTCACGGCTCTGTTCCCAGACAAAAAAAAAAAGACCGGAAGCACGTGATCGGTAGGTAGTAGGTACAGCTCACGTTGGACGTGCTTCTGCGCCCAGCATTTTCCCATTGTATTGCAACATTGTGGAATAACTGCGCATGAGCCATTCATAACGAGAGTCTACGGATAAAAAATCATGCGCCCCCAGGACTGGAAATATGTCACCAATCAGAAAACGTTTTTTGAAACAAAGATTATAACTCTACATTACTTATAAAATATTTATCCTACACAACTAAAAACATATATACATATACCCTGATGCATGCTCAATAATCCAGGTAGAAAAATCTAAAAAAGCTAAGTCTGGTCCTCTGGACATTCAAAAAACAAAACAAAACAAAGCAAAAAAATTGTAGAAACGTTTCGTCTTTCGTCCGAAAGACTTCCTCAGTCTGAGCTGCTGTATTCAGCTCAGTCTTATAAATAGCACCCTCTCACAGTGGATCAACCAGTTGGCTGATGACAGCCTGAAACCAGCTGCTCACATGATCAAGGAGGACCATCAGCCTAACGATGGATCGTTAGCACCCTGATGGTTGTTTGCTATTCACAGAGGGCTGAGTGATACTAGCAATAACAGCATTGTAGAGGGGACAGTTGAACCCGGAGGTCTCCACCCCTGTTTAATGATGGACGGTTTCTTTTCACAAAGATGACCTCCTTTACTCCTCTCTCAAACCATCGTTCCTCTCTATCAAGGATGTGAACATCTTCATCCCTGAAAGAGTGACCGCTGGCATGGAGATGAGTGTAGACCGCAGAGTCCTGACCTGATTATGTTGATCTTCTGTGCTTCCCCTCCTACAATGCTGTTATTGCTAGTATCACTCAGCCCTCTGTGAATAGCAAACAACCATTAGGGGGCTAACAATCCATCGTTAGGCTGATGGTCCTCCTTGATAATGTGAGCAGCTGGTTTCAGGCTGTCATCAGCAAACTGGTTGATCCGCTGTGAGAGGGTGCTATTTATAAGACTGAGCTGAATACAGCAGCTCAGACTGAGGAAGTCTTTCGGACGAAAGACGAAACGTTTCTACAATTATGTTTTTGCTTTGTTTTGTTTTGTTTTTTGAATGTCCAGAGGACCAGACTTAGCTTTTTTAGATATATACATATATTTCAAAATATTTTTATTTTATAATTTCTTTTTTTTTTTAAGTCTTCAATGTAAAATGGTGAATAGCTCCAGAAGTTCCAGTGGGGCGGCGCCCTAGTGCCCCCTATTGGCCGGCCGCCCCTGGACTCAGAGGACAGCAATCTTTCTCGCACGGCAGAGGTAATTTTTTGTCGCTTTTCTCAAGCTGAAGATGCTGACAGAGAAGTCTGAAGGCTGGATTTTTGTTCCTTGAAATGATGCAAAAACACTTGCTCAGTGACGAATGCACAAAAACTCCACACACACACACGCACAAACACACACTACAAGCGTTCCAGTTTGTCAAACACCTGGACACGGCAGCCAATGTTTCAACTATGTTTGTGTATTTACTGACGTGTCCAAAGTAAACAAATAATGTCTATATGGTTATTGCATGAAGTTGGTCATACTATATTTTCAGTTCTGTTATATTAGTTTGAAGTCTCACTACTATTTAGGGATTTGAAAATGTGATTTGTGTATAGCTGTAATTATGTCATAAATTGCATGCAGGGCATTATTACATTCAGTGTTCCCTCAGGACTGAATAGGCAAAAGGGCCTTCTCCTACGCCGCTCCTTTTCCTGGAATATCTTGCAAAAAGCTCTGAAGCTCTCACCTCTCTAGTGGCTCATGGACCAATGCAGACATGTTCCTGTTTTTTGTATTCTACATCACTTCACAATCTAGCCTTTTTTGTTTCATTTTTATAACCATTTTCTTTCATTTGTTCTTCTCAATTTGTTTGCTTTCTTTTATGATTGTCTATTGTTGTCTTTGTTGTTTACTGTTGTCATCACTTTTTGTTAAATTTAGATAATGTATCTCTTGTAAATGAGTCCCCGTGGCTCAATGTGACTAAACTGTTTAAATAAAGGTCGAATGAAAAAAAAATGCATTCATGAACAGCATGAGCTTCTAAAATTGAATTCAAAATAACCAAACGAAACACGTTTCTGCTCTGAAAAGAGGAAACTTGATTTTGCATGTAAAAATGTATTTTTTTTGGGG
>JBBPBX010025599.1:26813-38758 GCA_038048925.1 Garcialebias charrua
AGATATAGATAGATAGATATAGATAGATAGATAGATAGATAGATAGATAGATAGATAGATAGATAGATAGATAGATAGATAGATAGATAGATAGATAGATGATAGATAGATACTGTCGGCTGTGGTGAGAGGCTAAAGCAGTCGTCCTCCAATGCAAGAGTTGGGGGTTTGATTCCACCAGCAGTCACATGCCGAAGTGTCCCTGAGCAAGACACTGAATTCCTCGTTGCCTCCAATGTGTGTCCCATTGGTGTATGAATATGATAAAGCTCTGATTATTCTCCTTAGAATGATTTGTTCAATTAGCTTTGTAGAGATCTAGTAGAGTGCTGTATGAATGGGTAAATGAGGCACAGACTGTGTTGTACAGTCCATTTATCATTCCTGTCAAAAGCCAAAAGATCACATATACAAAATCCCTATATTGTGAACCTAAGTGTCAAATAATCTCATTATCTATACACTTGTTCTGATGGTCTCCAGACTCAGCACCAGTTCCACATCTCCAAGCTAAGGTCTCCCATCAAGCGAGAAACGGCATGAAAATCAGTTAACTTTGAAAACGGTGGAAACTAACAGATCTAGCTTGGGTTATAGAAGGTATCTGAAACCTTAAACATCCCACAGAACTTCACTAAATTCATTATTAGGAAATGGAAATACAAACCTGCCAAGAGATGACTGTCCACCAAAACTCACAGCCTGCACAAGAGGGGCATTAAATAGATAAGCAACCTCGAGACCAAAGATTGAGATGTGAGGTGTGGGTTAAGGTTCTGTTCTGACCATTATAAACTTCACACTGCTGTGTTTTGTGAAAGTGACTAGAAAGAGATATTGCAAATATAATAAAATAAACGGCAGTTTTGAATTTGCCAAAACGCTATCTGGAGACTACCTAAACATGTGGAAGGAAGTGATGCGGTCAGATTAGACCAAAATCAAACGTTTTTAGTATTGAGGACAACATCAAGTCTAATGCAAACTTAACACCTACCATCTGGCTGTGGACACTATCCCATCAGTGAAGAACAGTGGTCACAATATCATCATGTGGTCATGCTTTTCATGAGTAGGGAAGAAGAAATAGTTAAATGTCCTGGAATGGTCCAGTCAAAGCCCAGACCTTAACCCATCTAAGAATTATTAAATTGATTTAAACATTATTGGATACAATGAACACCCATCCACCCTCATTGAGCTGCAGCAGTTTTGTCAAGAAGAATGAACAAAAGGCCCAGAGGTTACATCGACCATGTTGTGGAAACACAAAGACACAAAGGATTGAGTGTTGAGAGCTGAAAGGTTTGGTCAAAACCTTCATTGCCTTTTTAACTTATCTGAAAAAGGAAACATAGTGGTCCTTTCCTGCTTCCATACAGTTTCCTGTATGTTGTCTTGCAGGGCCGTAAGCTGCTCATTATTGGCACCACCAGCAGGAAGGATGTTCTGCAGGAGATGGAGATGCTGGATGCCTTCAGTACCACCATTCACATCCCCAATATCTCTACTGGGGAGCAGCTAGTTGAATCCTTAGAGGTACAGTATACTCAACGCTGGATTTATATGTGCTAATGTGTAATCTTCACATCTCCGCTAACTTTGCTGTCTTTACAGTTGCTTGGGAGCTTCACAGATAAAGAGCGTGCCAGCATCGCACATCATCTCAAAGGGAAGCGGGTCTGGATCGGCATCAAGAAACTCCTGGTGCTCATTGAGATGTCCCTGCAGGTATGGAAGATGAAGAAATGACCTCAGACAATAAAACTGAACCATGGTCTATATATTCAGTCCAAGTCAGTTGATTTCTATTGCTCCAAGATGCAACAGAAGTTGTCTCAGGGTGCTGTACAAAAACATTGACATCCATCCATCCATCCATTATCTTTATCCACTTCTTCCATTTTGGGTCACGGGGGTCGCCAGTGCTCATGTCCAGCAATCACTGTGCGAGGGGCGGGGGACACCCTGGACAGGTCTCCAGTCCATCACAGGGACACATAGAGACAAATGAGACAAACAACCATTCACTCTCTCACTCACACCTAGAGACAATTTAGAGTTAACAATCAGCCTAACATGCATGTTTTTGGTTTGTGGGAGGAAACCGGAGTACCCGGAGAAAACCCACGCATGCACAGAAAGAACATGCAAATTCCACCCAGAAAGGCCTCCGGACCAGGATTTGAACCGGCAACCTTCTCGCTAAGAGGCAGCAGCTCTACCAGTTGCACCACTCTGCTGCCTATTGACATGCCTAAAAAGCTAATTAGTAAAAATTATTTATCTAAGGCAGCCAGCAGATTGCGATGAGTCTTTACTTCATCACAGTCTCCCATCCTGAGCAAGCACAAAGGCAACTGTGGAAAGGAAAAACTCCCTTTTAACAGGAAGAAACCTCCAGCAGAACCAGGCTCAGGACAAGCGGCCATCTGCTTGGACCGGCTGGGTTTTAAAGGACAGGAAGGAGAGACGAGCACAGAGTGGCAGGTCCAGATGTACTTTCTATTGGAAGAAAGTCCACCACTTGTCCAAAGGCAAAACAGCCCTTCCAAAATATCATCATTTTATAGGGATTACTGGAAGTAATAACTTTCTACTTCCTCGTTCCTTACCATTTCTATTTGGTAACTCACAGGTCAATTACGTTATCTTGATGAACGAGGAAGCATTAGAAAGTTGTTACGTCCAGTAATCCATATAAAATTATATTTTGGAAGGTTTGTTTTGCCTTTGGACAAAGCCAGTTTAGCCTAGCCCAGCTGTTTCAAAGCAAACATAATTAGCTGTAACTATATACAGTACAGTATTTGTTTGATATATATTTTTTTTTTCATTAACATACTGAACCTCCAGCAAAAATGCAAAAACGCATATTTTCTAAAATACTGATTTGTTATTTAGTATATGTTGCTTTGTAGCTTTGTTTGGACGACATGCGTGTTTTTTTCTGTTGATCACCATATAGACACACATAGATGTTACAGAAATATTTTCTGACGTACTTAACAAGGCCCAAAATAACTTGTGATTGTGACTGTACTACTTCTAAATGTTCTGCTTAATGTTCCTGTCTGTAGATGGATCCAGATTACAGAGTGACCAAGTTCCTGTCTCTGCTCAGAGACGAAGGAGCGTGAGTACAATCCCTTTACCCCAAGCTCATGACTTTTTATTACCTGCCAACATCCTTCATTTTAAAACTCATCCTTTATTGCCATCTTTCTTTTATAATGTGCTCTTTTCTTTGGAGTGATACTATTTTTTGATCATCAAACACTTGGCCATTGTTGCCATTTGTCACTTTAACAATGCAGACAAAGGCTTACAAAAGGTGACCTTCAAACTAACTTTAACGACTTTATTTTGCAATCACCAGGTTGAATGAAGGTGATCAAATCCGAATTTAAAGGTGCTGATTGCCCATGCTGTTACCGGTAAGATTAACAACAAAGTGATGAAACTAGAACTAGAATAGCCTGTAGTTTAACTATTAGAATATCATGTATGTTTCCCATGTGGTGTAGGAGTACCAAAGCATCAAGTCAACAGTTGTGGGGCTCTGTTGTGCAACTAGTTTGGTCAATCACTTCATTATCTTGAGATAACTAGAATTTCCTGTAAATTCTCGATTTACAGTTTTAATGTTAGAGGACCAAATGCAAAGTCTACAATTATAGCGCCTCCTACAGGTAGACATGTCTGAATACTTTTCTGTGCAGTATGTTCATGCCATAATTATTACCTTGTGTATATCATCTCAGTACGCCTTGCAGTTTGGGCTGCAGTATAACTTTTAGTGGCATAAGTAAAATAATAATTCTTTTAAAAAATGTACCGGTAACTGTTTTAGTTTTATGCTCCGCTGGAAGCTGTTCAGCTGCGTTGTCTTGCCACTGCGGCTTGGACCACTAATTAATATTAAAAGCATCATCATATCACTGCAGAAACTGTCACCTTTTTTTAATTTAAAACATAATATTTTTTGTCATCATCATTATTCTAAAACGTCATGACAAAGTTCCATTTTGCTTCTCATTTAGTTTTCTTTTTCTCCCTTTATATTTGTTGTTGTTGTTATATGAACATTTCTTTAATTGTCTGTAAATCATTTTATATGCTGTTTGCATGTTATATTTTGACTACAATATTCTGAATGTCACTTACACTTGGAGCAGTACTGTTGTTTAAGATAAGGTGTCACTAGCTGGTAGAACAATTTTATAAATTTACAATATGTAATTTTAGATAATTCTCTACAGCCCGAAATAGGGTGACAAACATCCACTGGCTGCTTTATTAGGCACAACTATTACGACACATAGCTAATCAACCAATCACATGGCAGCAATTCAACAGATTTAGACATCTAGCCACTCAATAACGTTGACTGCATGACGAAGAGGACTAAAGTTCAAACCAAGCATCAGAACACGAAAGAAAGGGGGTTTAAATTAGAGCCCGACCAATATGGAAATTTTGGCTATCACCAGTACCGATAGTGGGAGGGGGTTGCCCACACATAACTGATATAATGACTGAAAATATTTTAGCTTTGTGTGTTCTATGCTACCGGTATATGTAGACCCACAGGAGGTTTACAAGTGGTGCACTAGTCATAAAAGCAGTCTTCCTAAAGTGCGTCCACTATTCACCATAAAGTTATTAGGTGTGTTACATAAATATAAATTAAACAAAGAAACACCCTTCCCTGGTCTTTGTTTAAATAGTCACATATTGTGAAGGCCTAATTAGTATTGACCACAGCAGAGGTTTTTTTCGTTGCAGATAAGTAAATACATTTCAGAAAAAAAATTATTTCGTTGACGACAACAAAGATAACGTTACTAACACTGATATACTGTATATTTACCACTACATTAGATTTATTGTTATGGATTGGTCTTACAAGGCATTAGCTTATGCTAGGTTATGTAAATGTTAGCTTGCTGACTTGAGAGGCACGTAGCTAATGACAAGTGGGTTGGAGGATTGAAGATAATTTATTATTGTTGATTTGTTTTACTGATCAGTTAAAATAAACTTACCATGCTCTGTTTAGCAAAATACACTACACAGTATTGCTCCCTGCTTCATCTGTGCTGAATGTGAAAGTGAAACTTAAGTAAACCGCCATGACTTGAACGTAGTCTTAATGCGGCCTCTGCTGGATACAATGCACAATTAAGGCTAGTTCCAGCATTTTAGGGTTGAAAATTAGAAGTGCTTATATTGGCGCCTCATGGGACAATTATCATGATACGACATGTCTTTAAACATGTCTTTAATTTATAGGCCTAAATTATCGGCCCTGCCGATATATTCAGTCAGGCTCTAGTTTGAATGACATTTGGACAAACAGGTTAAATTTTTCCAGGGCTGCAATAGCACGGTGCACCACGGTGTGGTGGTCTCATGATCTTGAGGCTGCAATTTTGTTCCCAGGTTACATCAGGAAAGACATACGGCATCAAACTCTTGCCAAATATTTCATGTACCGTAAGTCCACTCACTAGCGAATACTGCAGAAGGGAGCAGCCTAAAGGAAAACAACAACAATCTGAAGTGATGGTTGAAGAAGTGGTTGTTAATAAAAAAAATCTCAGTAGATCAGATCAACCTGTCTGGCGTTGACAGTCATGTTACCAAGTCACTTTAAGTCCATTTTTCTTTGTTGTGATGCTTTGTTTGAACTTCAGCAAGTTGTCGTCTTTCATAGATATACTTTGTATTTTAATCAGAGTTCAAAATACTGTGATTGAAAGTACACAGAGACAAAATGTAACAAAATCAGTGGTTTATTTACAATGTATTGGGAGAGTGGCAGGCAATAGAAATGATCACATTGATTTAGTTATAGGTACTTTGTACTTCTGGCTTAATTTGTGAAGTTTCTATGTCATGCATGGAGAGGGGAGAAAGAAAAGATTCCAGGATCAGGGTGGTGTAAGAATTTCCAGCAGGTGTTGGGCTGGTTTGGAGCATGGCAGGTTGGACCAGAGGTAGAAAGGCTGGTAAACCAGTGGTTCTGTAGTAGGGTGAAGTTGGAGATTTTAGGGCAAGGGTGTCCAATCCTAGTCTCCAATGTCCACTATCCTGCAAGTTTTAGAGGTTTGTTTACTCCGTAACACACACAGTTTGAATCGATGGGTGATTACCAGGCTTTTGTAGAGGTCATTCAACCTGGTGTGTTAGAGCAGGGAAACAGGTAAAACAGTGGAATAGCAGCCCTCAAGAACCAGGATTGGACTAGGGTGAGGAGAGCAGGAGATTTGGATCCAGGCTCAAGGAGTTAAAGCTGCAGTATGTAGTTTCTGGAAAACGCTGGACTTAGAAAAAATTTGAACAGAGACACCTTTCTGGTCCCTCCCCCTTGCTCTGGCTGACCTGCAACTCACCCTCCTTAGCTCCTCCTCCAAAGCATGGCCTGTCTCGTGACTGGCCAGGCGGGGTTGGGACAGGCGGGGGATGGGCGTGAGAAGCTCGTTCATGAACCAACTCTGTTTTTATTGGCTGGTTAAAAACTCTGTTTTTATTGGCTGGTTAACGGCGGGTCACTGTGGGTTTTTAGAAATGCTTGTAGTACCACCGGGAGAAGCCAGAGGACTATAGTTTTTTTTCAAAGATTACTTTGTCTAACATCAGTCTGTCAGGAGATAGTGACAGAGTGAAGAAATATGTTAAATATATATTTTTAGAAAAGTTACATACAGCAGCTTTAAGGCACAAAGAGGCTGGGGCTCTCAGGAGGTAGTGGATCTAGACTTGAGGAGAGGAGTCACAAAGAGGTATTAGTGTTTAATGTTCTAGTGAAGAGCTCTGGTCTGTCTCAGCCTTATGTCCAGGCATAGAGCTCGCCAGCTGTCACTGGAAACAGCTAGTTTGAATAGGCCCACTTACCATTCTTTTTGAGGGCGGTTGTGGCTGAGTGGTTAGAGCAGTTGTCCTCCAATGCAAGCGTTGGGGGTTTGATTCCACCAGCAGTCAAATGCCGAAGTGTCTCTGGGCAAGACACGGAACCCCTCATTGCCTCCAATGTGTGTCCCATTGGTGTATGAACGTGATAATGCATTGATTAGTCTCTGTACAGATCTAGTAGAGTGCTGTATGAATGGGTAAACGAGGGCACAGATTATGTTGTAAAGCTCTTTGAGTATCTTGATAACATTTAAAAAAAGCACACAGTCCATTTACCATTCAATTAGTGGAAAGAATAGTAGAAACAGATACTGGAATCCTCACCCAAGTCACCATGTCAAGATGTCCACATGCATCCAGAGTTGCTACTATGTGATTGGATCATTAGATATTTCTTTCAATAAGCAATTAAACACACATACCTAATAATGTAGGTGAGTGTACTTTAAGAATTGTCACTAAAATGTTAGCCAATAAAATAATTGACAAAGCTCTCACATCATATTTTCTTATAGTCGAGGTAAAAACCTGGCAGCACAAGACACACACAGCTCACTGGTTGCTTGCAAATTCTCAGAATTCAGTCAGACTGAAACTGAAAATTTGTCAATTTGTTCAAACGTTTGGTTGCCATTTAGTCTAATTGTCACAATGTGGTGAGAAAATGTTTTCTTAAAGCTACTGTGTTGGAGTGGTGATGCAACACAACCTGTACATACTTTCAATTGCCTTCTTTCTTCTTCTTTTTTTCTTTATACAGAGATCGAAGCTTATACGAATAGAGGAAGTTGACAAGATCAAGAGAACATCTCACCATCTACATGTTCACCTGCAGGCAACAATACAAAGAACACAACAGAAAAAAAGTCCCTGTTTTCTGTCCCACCACAGATCAGTCTATAGTCTACCCTGATCCAAGAGAACTGAAAGTCCTTCGTATCTCTGCATGTTTCCACAGACTAAATGTCACTGTATCTCCTCCCTTCTTTTCCCCATCAACACCACCTACAGCACTGGTTAACATCAACATATCACAGCAAATTATTGGAAGTTGTACTGTTACAAATCTGTTATCTGTAAAAACAAAAACAAAAAAACCTGCAATAGATAATTGTAAAGAATAAAGTGTTTTGTGCATTGTGCAAATAAAACAGCAATGTATGTTTTAGCTATACTGTTGTATCTGTTCCATATCTTTTGCCCTGCTAACAGTAGATAATGTTGTGAATCTTGTCAAGCAGAATAAACAGAACACACACACACACACAAAGTGAAAAAATCCATTGAGGTAGTAAGATGTGACTCAATAAAAGGCTTTTTGTGAATATGTATTGGCTGTAAAAAGAAGCTGCTTTATGTATAAATGTAACCCCTTTAGACAAACAGTATGGAAATGTTCTGTAAATATATATGTAGATATATAAATTACAGTATATCATAAAAAAAATCATAGTTTATCAGTATGATCTTCCTCGCCGTGGCTCTGCAGATGTTGACTTTACCTTGTTAATGTGGTAGTGAAAGTAAATATTGGATCGTTGATCAGTCTGTTGGCGTTGCACACAATACAGTTCTTTAGTTCATTGTTGGCATTTGTGAGGAGCTCCATGTGCGTGAGAGTGTGTGTAAAGGGGTGGAGTCACATATGTTTAAATGGAAGCATGTGTGTGTCACTTTGTGGACCTTAATGTGTTTAAATGACTGGTTGTTAATTTGTGTTTTATCTCTCTTCTTTATGTGTTCAAAGCTTAAAAAAAATCCAAAGTTCTTCTTTTATTCTGACCATTGACAACGTGTGTATGTGTGTGTGTGTACAATGTGCAGATGTATCATGCAATAAAAAGCACATATGCACATAAAATGAAGTGTTTGCTCAGTTGTCTGTTTTGTTTCATTGACCTACAGTATTCTATTTTCATTCATTCAACCTTTATTTACACAGGTTAGTCTCATCGAGTCACGAGGACTCATTTACAAGATATACCTGTTTTAAACAAAAAACCATAATGAGGTACACGCAACAATAAACATTCATATGAAAGCATATAAAATGAAAAGTATATAAAAGAAGTGATATAAAATAAAATAAAAAAACATGCTACATCATAAAACAGTGTAAGATACTAAAAACAGAAACATGTCTGCATTGATTTTGTTTAAAATCCTTTAACGAGGTCATTGTCAAGAGCTTCAGATATTTTGCAGTGTTCCAGGATACAGGAGTGGAGTTTGCCTAGTTCAGTCTGCACTGATGGGACGCTGCAGGTAATGATGTCTTGGGAGTGCACGCTGTAGCTGCACTGACGACGTGACATGTAGGAGAAGATATATGATATTTTACTTCACATAGCTTACATTGAAAATTGATATTTTTACTATTTGACATGCTTTTATAATAACATATTTTAAAGCTAAACTGAATACTCAAAACATTTTTAGTCATTTAGATCAATATTGAAAGAACTGTGAGATTTAAAGTGGGTTCCAAAATTATTCATCTCCTTGGTAATCTCTGTTTTGTTGTCTTGTGACCTGGATTTTAAAATGAATCACAGGGGACTGAGTCATTTATTTATACAACCATTGGTGTCAGAAGAATATTTAATGGGTGGGGCAGAGACAGACTGGTGAGGGGGCGAGGGTGTCTGGGAGTCCTCCTCCAAAAATGGTTGAATAAAGTAGATGCCATTTCCTGCATTCTGGTGTATTTTAATGGGGTGTGTTATGACCCAAAGGCACGTAGCATATAATGGACACTGGACACAGAAAAAGGTTTAAATAAAAAAATTATAAAACTAAAACTCCAGGCTGCAGGCGAGGTCATCAGAGTCTTCTCCCTCCAGGACTGGAGCACCTTCTTCTGGTTCAGCGTCACTCAAAAAAGAAAGTAATAACAGAAAGGTGGACCGGTGAGTCTGGCCAAAAGGAAAATAACGCCACCCAGGCAGACCCAACCCTGTACAGGGCTGTCAAAGTCCCCCAAGCGACGATCTGCCTCACAAAAAGTATTTCTAACCAAATGAAAACAGGACTACCAAAACTCACCAGGTCGTCAAAGTTAAAAATAATGAAAAAGATAACTGCTTACAACAGCTGCCCCCTTTCGGACAGCTGCACAAAAGCTGCCCTCAGCATCCCAAGACACTAACTCTGGCCACAGCAGCTCAGATCCTCAACTCTAGTCAGGGCTAGAGCTTCCACAAGCACTCAAAGTGCTCCAACACACACAATACTCTAATTAAACTACTAAAGTCATCACTAGCGCACCTGCTCATCTACAACTCCAACAGGAGCAAACCAAAAACAGTCAGGGAGGGTAGAAATCTCCCTGTGTTCACACAACACAGCTCAGCGGCTGCTCTCAGCACTCAGTTACCTGTATCTTCAGCTGGTTCCAACAAACCTTTGCTGACTTCTACTAACTAGCACTTGCTTCCAACAAGCTTCTACTTGATTCACAAGCCTCCACTAGCTTCCCCTAGCCTCCACTAGCTTATACTAGACTTCACTAGCTTCAACAAATACTCTAGTCCAGTCTAACTAGAGCACACAGGTCAGGATGTGCAGAACACACTCCTGACACCCCACACACAGCACAATGGCTGCCTTCACAAACTTGGTTACCTTCAATGGACCTCAAGTCATTCCAACAAGCTTTCACTTCCATCCACCAACCTCAGTTGGCATTCAAACAACAGTCTGCTGGTTTACACAACCTCCACCACACACAACTCTAGTATGCACTAGAGCTACCACACGAGCTATCCTTGCTCCACATGAGTTGTTTAGACAGCACCAGAACTCAAGAGCCTTAGCTCAACACAACTCCCTTCTGGAGTACTCACCACACGGCCAGGGAGGACGGAGAACATCCCTGGTCCCACAATCTGTTTCACAGATCACTCCACAGAAGCTCTGCTTCTCTTCATCAAACCTCTGTGCCTCATAGTGCTCAGCCTCAGACTTTTAAAGGGAGCCCCAGCAGGTGATGCAGCAGCTCCAATCAAGCCTGATTAACAGGCTGAGTAATAAAAGGTGAGTTCTTAGCAGGTTGCAGCAGGCTACAGCAGGTTGCAGTGAAGATAAACAAAAACAAGAATGTTTAAACATCTAAAACCCCCAGGGTGCATAACAGGGTGTCAAACAGCTATGTTTACCTACACAATTAACACTTGTTTCAATAAATATTTTAGAGTGTACAGCACAACCAGAAGTAAACTGACCAACAGCTCTCCTTGTGTGAATAGAGCATGCCCTGCTTCTCTCACGTTCCCCAGCCTTACTGGATCATAGTGTTAGTTTGAAAATAATGCATGATTCAGTAGTTTGAAATGCTTGTATTTCCTTGTATACAATTATTTATTGACTCTGCAATGATTTATTATTAATTTAGGTTGTAGCTTACTTTATTGCATGAGCGCTACACTTTATTTGTTATATATTTGTTATTTCCTAACTGGTATTCAGTTCATTGACTGTGAAGAATGGAATTTGTTAGAAACATACTCCACTTCCTCGTTACTGTTCTTATCAAAGAGTTTCCCTTCAGGGAGACATTAGCTATGTTTCCATCCAATTTAAATTCGATTTTTGAGCGAATTTTAGAAAATTTCGCTAAAATGTAAATTAAAATTATGAGGATCAGAAGTGTTTCCATTAAACTGGCTTGAAGCGCATCTGCAATGCCACGCAAAGCGTCTCTACGTCAGACGTCAGCGTCATTACGTCACACGTCAGCGCCATACGTCAGACGTCAGCGTTACGCACTTCCACAGTAAACAGGAAGTAGCGTTTGAAAACAGACATCTCGGCAAAATGGAGAGAATATTTCAGGTATGTGTTGCTATCGGGCAAGTTGTATTTATTCTGTCATGCCAACTAGTTTTAGCGATGTTACATGTTGTCCGGAGCGGAAACAGCTGATCAGTCACGTGACGTGAATGTTCGCTGCGGCAGAACTGAGTCGGCTAATCTGTTTCCATCTGTCGTTTAGCCGACTCAGCTCTGAATCGACTCCCCAAAAACTA
>JBBPBX010025600.1:9608-32197 GCA_038048925.1 Garcialebias charrua
TATATATACATAATATACATATATATATATACATATATACAATATATACATATACATATATATATATATATATATATATATAATATATATATATATATATATATACAGGGAACCCTCGAGTTACGTCAGGGATCCGGACCTACGGGTGTGACTTAGGTCGATTCTGTCGTATCTCGCGGACCAAAAACACGTGCCTGTCGTAGGTCCGCATTTCTGACGTAGGTCGAGGCTATACCGTTAACGGAGCGCCGCACACACATTTAACGGCATGAGAATGAACAAGCGGACATCCTGTGCCATAAACATGCACAGAACTTTATTTACAAACACTTAGATAACACATTATACCACACATTCATCCATAAACACACAAAACCAGTACAGCATGTACTGTACAGGTAAAGTACTGTACAGTAATGTTTTTTTCAGCACAGACAAAGCATACAAAATACAAATCTCTTCCTGAACAGTTCTCAGCCATAATCTGCAAATGAGTTCAACCATGAAACATGAACACTTCTCTTTGAGCAGCAGCTGTTAACATCAAAATGCAGCAAATGATAAGGAACTCCCATGCACCAATCATGCACCAAATCAGCCAAATCATCAGAAACATGTTGCAACCATCATGTTTTTGAAACCAGTGCAGTCCATGTGGTGTTTGTGTGCAGTCCATGTGCATGAAAAAGTCCATGAACTCTAAAAAAGCTAGAAGCAGCAGAAAAAGGAAACAAGGAAACAAAATGTCCTTACTTTGACTGAAGTGTAGGTAGACACTGATGTTTTTCTCAAGTTCAAACCTGGATCAGATGGAACTGCTTAGCCAGTGCTCAACCATGAATCAACCATGAACACTCAAGGCACTGTACCCCTCCCCCACCTTGCCGCTTGCCGTAATGACGCACTTTTTTTGCCGTATCTCGATTACATACTTATAATGTATTTCTGACGTAAGTCCGTTTTTTCGGTCGTATGTCGACGGCATTCTTTCAAAGAGGCCTGTCGTAAGTCCGCGTTGCCGTAGGTCGCAGGTGTCGTAACTCGAGGGTTTCCTGTATATATATATATATATATATATATATATATATATATATATATATATATATATATATATATATATATATATATATATATATATATATATATATATATATATATATATATGTTTGTTTGTTTTGCTTTGGTTCAGATGATGAGCAGAAAATGACTGAATAGTAAGTTTTCACAACTTACAACTTTAATATGCCAGTTGTCACAAACTACAAACAACCCTGAACTGGTTAAATACAAAACCACATGTTAGGGTTTGAAACTAGAATATGATGCTTCCATCACAAAATAAAATCACTGAATAGCTATTGTTGCCTGGACTTCAACACAAACTTCCCTGCAACACGCTTGCAGCAACTTCATTTTTTCTCTTCCCTTGTTTCTTCACCTGGTTTGGGGGGCCCCAGCTCCATTTCTCCTACACCAGCTCCTTTGCCTCCGTTCCTGCACTTTTTATTTCTCCATTCACCTCCACCTCCACTTTCTCTTCCTTATCACCAGCGGTGGGTGGGGGACCGGCTGCGCGCACCCCCCCCTCCCCCGCCGGCAGCGGGAGGGGACCGGCCGCGCTGAAGCGAATAAAAGATAAAATCATCCAGTTTTACATAAAACCTAACAAGAACAGTTTTCTCCTTTGTGAGACAACGTGTTTGAGACTATCCGTTCACAAAAAAAAAACTTAGGGGGCGGGTCCGGAGGCTCTAGGGGGCCCTAAAATTCCGGGGCCGCGGGCTCAAGCCCCTGAAAGCCCCTGCATAAATCTGGCCCTGAGTATGGGAAGTGTGGGGCTGACGCCCCGGTTAAATGTTTTAACTGTGGAGGTGACCACACAGCTGCTTATCGTGGCTGTGCGGTTAGCAAAAGGGCTGAGGAGATCCGTAATGTGAAACTTGTTCAGGGAATTACCTACGCTGAAGCTGCTAAAAGAATCCCGATTATACCGGTGAGACCTGTACCGCCTGTGGCCCCAGTCGTAGTCCCGCAGCCTTGTGCTGGATGCACTACACTTCCGACTGATTCGATGATTGTAAACAAAAAGAATTTTGTCTTATTCATGGTGGAGGTGATTAATTGTTCGGCTCAGACGGTTAGGAGGACTGAAAAGATCAAAATTATAGTGAAGGCTGCTGAAAGATATCTGGACGTTACTGATCTTGGTTGGGAAGCTGTGGAGGGCATGATGGGTGGAGGTGTGGCTCCTTCTCAGTCAGAAGGTGGTACTTAGTGGTCGTGATCTTGTTTTGCTGTTTCTGTTTCACTGTTTTGGGTCCATTTTCTTGTTTTATTGTATGTTACTGACCTGATGGTGTTGCTTTCGTTCTTTGCACGGGATTTGTTTTTTTTTTCCTTTTCATCTCCTGTCCACACTCCAGCTCTGTAGGTGGCGGTAATGCACTTTACGTTAGTCTGCCAACCGCCAATAAACACCACTAAGAAGAACCAAACCGAATTTGTCTGGTTATTCATTAGAAGACTCCTGAACGTTGGTTACGTATCGTAACCCCAGATTCTACGAGTATAGCGGAGCCCTTTAGCTCCGCTTATTGGATAATCTACCTGCGCGTCAGCGCTCACTGAAAACCTTTTAGTCCACGCCCTCCTACCGGATGGGCCCACCCCTCTGGTCGATATTACCCTTCGACCCTGGTGATTCTTCCTCAAAATAGCTAATCATTCAGCCATTTGGGATACAGGGTGGCCCAAAAGCTAAAGGGCTCCGCTATACTCGTAGAATCTGGGGTTACGAAATGTAACCAACGTTCTAACTTCGTATAGCGTAGCCCTTTAGCTCCGCTTATTGGAATAAAGGGCGTAGCAGGATATAGTCCATGCCACACTGGATCCTAACCAATGTGGAGCATCTGCTCACCCAATCACAATTAAGCACATCCTTCCTCGTGCATAACATACTCTGTATCTGGGAGCATTGAGGAAGGGCAGGTGGTGGGCTGGTGGAAGGGCCTGCAAGCCTCTGAGTCAGCCTCCAGGCATGCCCTGCTGCTGTGCAGCATGCATCAACATTGACAATGTGTTTGTTTGTTTGTTGTTGTTTTGTTTGATTTTTTTTGTGCAACATTGTCAGAGAGAGCAACACTCTCTGGCTGCCACCCTTCAATAGGGTACAACTGAACTGTTACATGAACCATGTACAGAGAAACAGTTAGAACAATATTCAAAAAACCACAGTAAACAATCTCTGATACTGATGGTGAACATTTACCACTTCCTGACTTCCATTAAGCAGGTGTGGGATAACCAAACACATTAGAAGGTATTCTCCGACTACTTATCCAGGACTCCCAGTACTGAATGAGTCATAGAAAATGTAGCAACATCTTGTAAATAGAAACGGATGAAAGAACAGGGCGAGCTCCATGCCGCCGCTAAACAGATGTCGCTGACCGACATCCCACCATGCAGAGCTGTGGACGAAGCCATCGCGTGGAATGTGCCCATAGAGTCATAGGAGGCTCTTTTCCAGCAGCTTTGTAGGCCTCTGTTATGGCCTCACACAGCCAGTGAGAGAGACGCTGCGAGGACAGAGCACGACCAGCTGAATTGTCCCTATAAGTACAGTACAGAGACTGCATTGCTGCGGGTTACCAATGATGTCCTCTTGGCTGCTGACACTGGCTCTCCCTCCATCCTTGTCCTCCTTGACCTCACTGCAGCCTTCGACACTGTGGACCATAGTATCCTCCTCCACCGTCTTCATGTGGAGGTCGGTCTCTGCGACACAGTCCTGGACTGGTTCAAATCTTTCCTCTCCAATAGGCTGGAATGTGTTAGTCTTGGCAACGCCACGTCCCAGACAGTTTGTGTCTCCTGTGGTGTCCCTCAGGGGTCGGTTCTGGGGCCCCTGCTGTTTTCCCTTTACATGCTGCCTTTAGGTCAAATTATTAATCAGTTCAACATTTCTTTTCACTGTTATGCCGACGATACACAGCTTTACATCAGGACTGGAGCATCCTCATCTTCCACCTTGTCATCTCCATCTTCACTCACTGCCCTCTCTGCCTGCCTGGAGGCAATTAGGGCATGGATGAATCAGAACTTTCTTCAATTAAACTGCTCCAAGACTGAGGCCATACTGATTGGCACCCCTCACCAGGTACAAACATCTCCTATAACAAGACTTTCCTTTTCTGGACAAGACATCCCCCTCTCCACCTCTGTTACTAATCTTGGAATAAAAATGGACTCCAATCTTACATTTGAAAATCACATTAAGCATCTGTTTAAAACTTGCTTCTTCCATCTTCGAAACATCTCCAGACTTCGCCCATCCCTAACTTTTTCCGATGCTGAGAAGCTCGTCCATGCTTTTGTCTCCTCCAGGCTCGACTACTGCAACTCCCTGTTTATTGGAATCCCTGGCAAAAACCTTCAGAAACTTCAATATATTCAAAACAGTGCAGCAAGGATCTTGTTGAGAGTTCGTAAATTTGAACATATTACGCCCATTCTCCATAACCTTCATTGGCTTCCTGTCGCCTACAGAATTCAGTACAAAACTGCTCTCATTACACATCAATGCTTACACGGAACTTCACCAGATTATCTGAAGGATATTCTCATTCCATACTCATCCACCCGTTCGCTGCGGTCACAGAACAGCAATCTCCTTCACATTCCGAGAACCAAATTAAGGACCATGGGAGACCGGGCTTTCAGTGTGGCTGCCCCCCGCCTGTGGAACTCTCTTCCTGAATGTCTAAGAGCCCCACAGTCTGTGGTTGACTTTAAGAGCGACTTGAAGACCTTTCTTTTCGACCAAGCATACTCTACCTCCTCATGATTCTACTTTTGATCTTAGCTGATATTGTTATTGATTTTAATTGTTTTATTATTTGTTTTATTGTCATTTAATTCTGTTGCTCCTTGTAGCACTTTGAGATTTTCATTAATGAAAAGTGCGTTATAAATTGAATTCATTATTATTATTATTATTATAATGGACAAACAGGTTTTGATAGTGACGCACACCCGCTGTGCGTGCCACATAACATCTGAGGACTCTGACTGGGCACAATATATGTGACGTAGCTTCCTCCTCTGATGTGTGAGGAGGGAGATGGAAGCCACTCAGAGTTATTGTCCGTGATCTAAAAACTACTGGTGATAGACTTTGGCATGAAAGCCGGATTAGGCCTCAAAGTTGCTGAGCTCCCATCAGGTTTAATTTGTAAACACGAGGGAGCCACAGAGAGTGCACAAAGGTCACTCACCCTTTTTGCAGACGTGAGTGCCAACAGGAGAGCAGTTTTAATGGACAAAAACTTCATTGACACCTCCTCTAAGGTTCTAAGGGAGCTTTGGATAAAGCGCCTAGAACTACTGACAGATCCCACTGGGGGGTGAGGTCACGCTTCATGGGTCTAAGGCGTCTAACGCCCTTCAGGAAACGTTTCATCAGAGGATGATTGAATAACGTCCTGTCACCAAACCCCTCGTGACACGATGAAATAGCCGCCGCATATACTTTTATGATGCTAAAGGCTAGTTCTCTCTCTAACAACAGTTGCAAAAATGACAAGACACAGCCAATGTCACATGCTATGGCCTCGATGTCTTTTCCCCTGCACCACTGTTGAAAAGCTGCCCACTTAGACGCATAAAGCGTTGTCGTGGATGAAGCACGAGAGTCCTGAATTGTCCGGACTACGGCTGAGGCGAGGCCTAAATTTGTTAGGCGGCGCCGCTCAGCTTCCAGGCCCACAGGCGCTGACCTATCTCTGGGGAGTGCCTGATTGCCTCTCCCGCTTGGAAGAGAGCATCCTCTCTCCAAGGAAGCTGCAGGGGACTGTCCACTAACAGCCGTTGCAGGTCTGGGAACCAAGGAGCGTATTTGCGCTCTGGAGCCACGAGGATGAGAGATAATTTCTCTTCCCGGACTCGTTCCAGTACCCTTGGTACGAGTGGAACTGGTGGAAAAGCGTATAGCTTCTTTTCTGACCCCCATCTGTGCGCAAAAGCGTCCACTCCCAGAGGAGGATCGTCTTTGGGGTTTAACGAGCACCAGAGTGGACACTGATTGTTGTTCCGGGCTGCAAAGAGGTCTACCTTTGCACGACCGAAACCTGGTCCAGATCTGGTTTATTATGTCTGAGTGGGGGGACCAGCCCCCGTGACGTGGCCCCCCTCTCGACATGATGTCCGCTCCCACGTTCAGCACCCCAGGGATGTACACTGCTTTTAAATGAGAGCAGGTTCTGATGAGCCCAAAGCAGCAGTTGCCTGGCAACGTGCAGCAACTGAGCTGAGCGAGATCCCCCCTGACGATTGATGTACGATGCTGCCGCCTGGTTGTCGACGTGCACCAGTACATGTTGCTGATGAAGCAGAGGAGAGAAGTGATGTAACACCTTCTGGACTGTCATTAGCTCCAGAACGTTTATGTGGAGGTGGATGTGGTTTGGCCACCTTCCCCCCACAGATTGGGACAGAGACGCCCCTCCCCCATCCCATCAGAGAATCGTCTGTGAACACTGGGATGTGAGACGTAGGTGTGGTCATGGAGACACCCTCCTTCAGGATGTGGGTGTTTCCCCAGTGACGTAGGTCTGCCTTCACGGATAGGGGAGCCAGCACCATCCTGCGCTTCTGGCACACCGGATCCACGTGCAGGTGGCAAACCAGCGTTGGATCAATCTCATGTGTAATAAACCCAAATTTATCACAACATGGGCGGCTACCATCAGGCCTAATAGCCGCATAATTGTTGCCGCCGTCACCACCTTCCCCGGTTGGACGCGCTTCAGCTATGCCGTCAGATCGGCTCCCCTCTGCTCTGACAGGCGCGCTCTTATCGAGCGAGAGTCCAGTTCTACCCCCAAGTAAACAATGGACTGTGCTGGGATGACGGAGCTTTTCATCCAGTTTACGGCGAACCCCAAGTCCAGCAGGTGTTCTGCTAACACTCTGGTCTGGGCTGCTGCTTCCTCTCTCGACCTGCTTAAAAGGAGCAGATCGTCTAAGTAAAAAAGAATCTGCATCCCTGCTGAGCGAAGTGGGCGTACTGCCACTTCCACACACTTTGAAAAAGTTCTGGGCGCTAACGAGTAGCCAAAGACTAGTCTTTTGAACTCGAACTGGCTCCCCTGGAAGGAAAACCTCAGGTATTTCCTGTGCTGTGGGATGATGCTGACGTGCCAGTAAGCATCCTTCAGATCCAGGGATGTGAACCAGTCCCCCTTGTGAACATTCCTCAGCAGCTGTTTATTGTGAGCATGTGAAAACCCCTCACCATAATGGATTGGTTGAAAAACGACAAATCCAGCACTGGTCTCGAGCCCCCTTTCTTCTTGGGGACGAGAAAATACCGGGAATAGAACCCTTTGTTCTGTTCTCCCTCTGCCACCTTGCATATCACTCCCTTTGTCAGCATTTCCTGAATTTCTGACAGCAGGGAGGAGTTTTGACTTGGGTCTGACAACACTGTTTCCAGGATCCCCCTGAAAGGTGGGGGTTTTGCAGCAAACTGAAGTGCATAACCCTTCCTTATGAGCTTGGACAGCCAACTGTCTAAACTACATTTTTCTGCCACTGTTCATATTTACTACTCAGAGGCAGCGCAAAGTCTTGCTGCCTCGTCTGCGTCATGAGCTTCAGCCAGTCGATGGGGCCTCCCTCCGTTACCATGGTAACCCACGGGGGCCCCGCCCGAAGGGGTTGGCTTACTGCATCAGTGATGTGTTTCATCCCTGCGTATGACGTCGACACGTTTGTTGTTGCGTCGAGCACGCGCTCTGGTGGTGCGTCGCTCGCGTTGGGCACTGCTCGTCTTTTAGGCGGCGATGCTTGTTCAATCTGAGTGTTTTGTCTCTTTTTACCTCGTTTGGAGCTGATGTCGAGCTGCAGAGAGGTGGTGACACTCGTGTGCGTGGAACGCCAGTTAAACACGTGATGAGCCGGAGCTCTGCTGGCCTGCACGTGAGCAGAGCTAGCATCACGAGACCCAAGAGAAGCAGCGAGCTGTGGGTTTTACACCGTTTCGTGTGCGCGACACGAGGCTTAATAAACATGTCATCTGGCTGTTTAATTACCTGTTCGTGTCCACTGCTGGGCAGCGTTGAAGCTGGACCGGCGACATTTGATTTTATGAGAGGCAGCAAGCTGTGATTTTTACACGGCTTCGTCTGCGTAACAGGAGGCATAAAAAACATGGTGACTGGATGATTAATTACCTGTTCGTGTCCTCTGCTGGGCAGCGTTGAAGCTGGGCCGGCGACATTTGATTTTATGAGAGGCAGCGAGCTGTGGTTTTACACGTCTTCGTCTGCGCGACACGAGGCTTAAAAAAACATGGCGGCTGGATGTTTAATTACCTGTTCGTGTCTTCTGCTGGGCAGCGTTTAAGCTGGGCCGGCGGCATTTGATTTTATGAGAGGCAGCGGGCGGTAGAGCTGTCATCGGGCCGGAAATCCACGGCCCTACCCTACCCGAGCCCTTAGTTTAATTACCCAAGCCCGAGGGAGCCCGCTGATTTCCTAGAAATCACCGCCCGACCCGACCCTACCCGATTAAAAAAAAAAAAAAAAAAAAAAAAACACTACGTTTATTTATTAAGCTTTTACTGCGTTCTCCCACTCAGCAAAAGAACTTGATGTTGTTCTTCTGTGTTTTGATGGAGGAGGTGTGAGCGCGCTGCTCGCGGTGACTTTTGATGTTGAAGCTTCAGGAATGTCAGGAATGCGGCTACTTGTTCCGCCGCAGATGAGAGCAGTGTGCGGACGTGAGCGTGCACCTGACGCACGTCAGCTGGTGACATCATTTTGAGCTTGTTAAAGTTAGGCCACAGAAATAATGCAACTCTGTGCAAGTCGTGGATAATAATTTTGCGCTCCAGCACTTCTGCATGTGCGGCGCAGAAACGCCTGCTGCGGAGAGTCTGTGTGTGAGGACTGGCAGTGTTGCTTCAGTTTCTCATTCCAGAGACAAACCAGGTTGATGGTGGGATATTTGTCACCCTCCAGTTCTCTCTGTGCACGGTAAAATGGTTCGAGAAATGTCACTAAAAAGTCCAGCATGTCGGGGGAGACGCTGTCCAGGCGCGCCTGCTCTCTGGCTGAGTTGCGCAATTTAGTGGCTGCGCTGCGGTTTTCACCATCTAAATTCACTCTATTAATTATTTCCTCATCAGTAAACTTACTGCCTTATATTCTTTACAAGCAGATTAAAACAATTTTATATTGTGTGCATTTTTATTTAGTTTTGTTTGTGCTGTATGATTAAAAAAAACCACATCAAAGCCCGAGCCCGACCCGGCCGCGCCAATCAAACGCAAAAATATGGCCCTACCCTACCTGAAGTCGGGTAGGGCTCGGGTAGGGTCGGGCTCGGGCGAAGAAACGACACCTCTAGCGGGCGGGGGTTTTTACCAGGCACTGACTGCACATTAACAGGTTCGCCAAACATGAAACATTTATTTATTGTTACCTTGTTTGAGCTGTTTTTATTCGTGGACACCCGACTGCCGTAGGCTAGTCTGTCTGTGGTGGGAAGCATGTGTGTACGTGCGGCTGAGGGGTTACACGGCCCCACAGACAATCCTGAAACATGTATCCAATAGGCGGAGCTAAAGGGCGGAGCTATACAAACGTAGAACATCATTTCTCCGTGAAGCCCTCCACTCTCGTGATTCCCACAAAGGAGGCTGCTGGGGCCTTGAATTTTTGCGGGCGCTGCAGCAGCCTCGTTCCAGAGTGCAGTCACGGTCGGGAAGCAAGGCCAGACCAGGTCTGGACGTCGCTGCAACGTGGTGCCGTACCTCAAGCCCGCTAGGTCGTTCGGCCTAGGCGGAGAAGGGATTGGCACGGCTAGCAAAAAAGGCTGCATGTTGAGCGTAAGTAGCAGGCCCTGTGATTACGTCGAGCAGGCGTGCATTCCTGTAGCTTTTCATGCGCCAAAAACAACACCACAAGGAACAGTTTTCTTTTTGGTCGTGGTTTAACCAAATAAAAACACATCATACATCACTTCTTGTAGTTATTGTTGATTGAAAAAGCTTCCCGGCGACGTTCGGTACGGTATCCGTGCCACGATACTCTCCAGAGACATGAGGCCGGGGCTACTGTTAGCATTGCTTAGCGGCCTTGGGCGCTAACGGTAATGCGTGCGTTCTGTAGCTTTTCATGCAGAAAAACGCCGCCACAACAACCATTCTCTTCGTGGTTGTGGCTTAAGTAATAAATGAAGACGTCACTCACCGCTGATGAGGCTTCCGACGACATGGTTAGTCACCGTTACACGTTCTCCCTTTAGGGGAGAGGCCAGTGCGGCTAGCTAGCGTCGCGTTCTCTGGTTCCCTCGAGAACAGAGAAGCGATGGCTTCGTTCAGCAAGTAGTTTCCCGCCCCGAAGCAAACCCCCGACATTATAGCTTGTAGCATGTCGGCCCGTCTGACTGTCTGGTTCTGGAGAAGAGCTCACAGGACGGCAGCGGGAGTAGGGCGGGTGAAGAGCTGAACAAGGACTTCTGGTATCTTCTTTAATCTTTGGATAATTATTGGCAAAAAATCTTGACAATTTTAGCTAAGGTCTCAGTCGAGGCTGAATGAAGAAGAGGAAGAATCACCAGGGTCGAAGGGTAATATCGACCCGAGGGGTGGGCCTGTCCGGTAGGTGGGTGTGGACTAAAAGGTTTTCAGTGAGCGCTGACGCGCAGGGAGATTATCCAATAAGCAGAGCTAAAGGGCTACGCTATACAAAGTTAGAACTGCCACCGTTCAAATTTGGAGTCCCTTCGCTGTCAATTGACGTTGGCTACCACAATTTTCTCAGTTTTATCAGGTAAGGATGAGTTTTTTCTAATTTGCTGTTATTGTTTTAGACACAGAAATACAAAAAAGCCTACATAATTCCTGGTTTTACTGGGAATGCTAATACTGTACCTTTCATCTCTTCTGATAGCTAACCGTTTTGAAAATGAAAACACTGATGAAGTTGACAAGTAGCCAATTTTTACAGTTTTAACAAGTTTTACTGTGTTTGGTCTAAAACTCCATGTCCCACTGAATAATTTGCACTTTTTCTCCTTTGAGCATCACACAGACAGAGCAGTTTTGATTAAATGTTACAAGTCAAGTTAATAAACTGAACTTGGATATTGTTTTTGAAACAATGATAAAAGTTGCAGCAACTTAATATTGAAGTCCAGCTCATTTTATTAATCAGTTTTGTAACCAGGTTTGAACACAGAATCCTGGTATCAGTGATGTGTATTTAAATAGTATCAAGGTGATATTTTAATTCAGAGGTTGTGGGGTGAAAAAAAAGTGTTCCCTAGGGGGAATGACAGAAAATAATTAAAGAGGAACTAAACCCCGGTCTAAAAACGTGTTTACGGTAACCCTATGGGTTGAACAGAGGTATTGCAGCTTAATTTTCTTATTGGTCAAGGACGTTCACTCTGACGTGTCTTGTACACTCTGACGTCACGGAAGTGGTTCAAGCAGAGCCAATCTCCTGCAGAGATGAGAAGGTCTTGCAGCAGTTCATACCTTATATGGAAGTGGCACATTGCACTCCTGACAAGCGTTTTTTTTTTTTCTCTTTCTTTTTTTTCCCTTTTTTTAAGCCTTTGGTTTGGGATGGAATGGGTGGAATAGATAAATACATCTACATGTTTATCCTTTGTTGTTGCTTGGTGTATGTTTTTGGCTAGAGGTTTAATTTGTTTTAGGTTGTTGCTGGTGGAGGCGTGGACAAAAGCACAACTCTACCTCCTCCCCTCCTTGTCTCTCGACACGCCCATTTTGAGGGTGATTTTGAATCTGCTTAGGGAGAGGAGTTACCGTCTCAACCTGTGTTTAGTTCCTCTTTAAGAACCACTGCTTATAAGTCAAGAGAATTAAAAAAAAAAACATCTGAGCCTTCTGTTTGTGACTTTTGAGCATGCCATTAATAAGTTATTAAATTCAGTATTTTACTAAATAATTTTTTTTAATAAAAACTGAATCCTAATTAAGCTTTACCATATAGGTAAATAAAGACATTTCAGGTTCTGCTACATCTATGCTTATCCTCATTGCTAAGTGTTTGTAGTTATGATCATAGAATTGTGTAGTTGTACTTGTGTTTTTATCTATTTTGTATGAATCCAATTTGAATGTTTGTTCAATTTCAGCCTGAAGTTGTGGCACATTTTCCTGAAGAATAAGCTGCAGATGTGAAACAGCATTAATATTTGGTATGTATCATGTCCAAACGTAAACGTTATCCTCTTATTTTCAAGCTTTCATTGGTGATATAAATTTTCTTTTATTTCCAGCGTTCAAGCTCAGCTTTCAGCTCATGAATATTTTTTTGTAAAAAAGGAGGAACTGCAGGAAGTAAAATCTCTGTCTTGTCCCAAGTCACACAGGTAAGTTATGTTATCATTATTGGTGTCTAACAAATCTGTGTTTTGTGGTCAGGGTGATTGTAGACTGACAAATCCAAAATAAAATTACACACTCCTTCCAAGTATCCTGTGTAACAGAACACCAGGTTTGGTCAAACGTGTGTGTGAAGGACTGAACTGGTTCTGTTTTCATGTTTCCCTACTTAGAATGCAACGATTCAGAAGAAGAGGGAGTGCATCCTCCAAGCTCTTTGTGTGTATCAATGAGGACCCAAGCATCCTCTTTAAGGAATACAAGATACAAGAGATTTTATTAACATTGCACCAATTTTCATCGATACAGCGTGATTATGTATGCACAGTCATCCAGGAGAGGGTTTTGAGTGTGTAAAGCTGCTGCCTTATCAAAACATATGACATGTTCTTCAGCGCGGCCTCTCTCATCCGTCTCAGGATGAAGGTCAAAGGTGGGAAAACAGGGAAAGAAACCATGGGGGTTACAGCGTTGATATTAAAAAAAATGAATCACATTTTGTCTGCAAGACACCGCATGACCCAGTAAAAACCATATCATAAGCACATTTAGCACAGTTACATGTTGCATGTTGAGACTGAGGCAGGGAGGATCTGTCCATGATACATTCCGGATGCCTCCGATAACGCTCATAGAAAAGTTCTCCGGGGGAGGGGGGGGGTAGCAGACAAGACAAGAACAGCTTTTTTCCACAGTAGCCACGTCTCAGGAGAAATTAGATATCCAGCCTTTTCCAAGGCTGTTTCCAAGGGAGCCAGATAAGAAATACAAATATTTTCACATCAGGCACACATTGTAATTTCAGCAGCCTTCAGTCTGTAAGGGCGATTCTGTTCATATGATCCAATTCGGGACTTTTTTTTTTCCACTGATCCAACTCTGACCTCAGATGTTGACCACAGCGACCCGAGTCCTAAGTCCAAGGGTGACCAGCTCACCCTCTGGATAAGCTCTCAAACAGCTGAATTCTGATGTTGACCACAGCGAACAGAGTCCTAAAACCAAGGTTGATCTGTTCACCCCCCGAATAAGCTCGCACACAGCTGATTTCTCGAGGTCACAGCGCAGACCAGACGTCGGGTGCTCCAGGCATTAAGTCCTGCTGAAGTCTCCCTCTTTTGCGATAGACCAGTGCTCCACAAATGCCAAAAAGCAAAGCGCTGCCATCATAATCCAATATAATCCAAGATTCTTCACCTCCACAGAGCACACCCAGAAATCCACGGAATCCATGGCGGAATCCATGGCGTATCCTCCGTCACTCTGTGAGGTTGAAAAGGCTCTCCTTGTGCCTTCTTCTGTGGAAATCTTCTTTGTAGAATCGAATGCCCAAACCTCCAATCCATCTTAATTTGCGTTCGAGGTGCTTTGCTGTGGAGCTGCCAGCAGCAGGGGGGGGAAGGACGGGAGAGGGAAGGGAATGCGTCTGCCTCCTTCGTGAGCCAAGCCAGAATACCTGGTAATGAATATTTAAGTAATAAATGGTAAATGGAGCTTATTTATATAGTGCCTTCCAGCCCACTATGAGGGGCCCCAAAGCGCTTTACAATACCAGCCATCAACCCATTCATACACACATTCATACACCGGTAGTGGTAGACTGCCATGCAAGGCGCCAGCCAGTCCTACCGGGAGCAACTCGGGGTTAAGTGTCTTGCCCAGGGACACAACGACACATGGTGTGGGAACTCGGGATTCGAACCTCCAACCTTCTGATCGGGGGACGACTGCCATTACTACGCCACGGCCGCCCCCGTTGTTATATAATAGGAATAAATATAAATTCTTACATTTACCAGGATGTTTTGTATTAAAGGTGCTATGTGTAACTTTCTGTAGAGCACAGAACTTAGAAATATTTTCAACAGGCAAAGCATTCTGATCCCTCCCCCTCAGAGCCATATATGGCTCTGCTCCCCCTGGCCCTGCTGAAATTCAAATTCAAGCTCTGTTTTTATTGGCTGATTCAAATTCAAGCTCTGTTTTTATTGGCTGGTTACAAACTCTGTTTTTATTGGCTGGTTAACGGCGGGTCACTCTGTGTTTTTAGTGTTTTTATAAATGCTGATAGAGAAGCAAGGGGACTATAGTTTTTTTCAGAGATTACTTTGTCTAACACCAGTCTGTCAGTAGATAGTGACAGAGTGAAGAAATATGTTAAAAATATATTGTTAGAAAAGTTACAGACTGCACTACAAAGTTACATAGTGCAGCTTTAAATCCAGAGCTTGTGTCTTATCAAGTCTGGAATTCTTCCTATTTTGGGGGCTAAACCATTGCAACCAGTGCATCTGGAAAGTATTCACATACAGCGCTTCACTTTTCCCACAATTTATTTTACAGCCTTTTTCCAAATTGTATTAAATGAATCTCTTTTCTCCAATTTCTACATACCAATACCCCATTATGACAATGTGGGAAAAAAGCTTGAGATTTCTGCTAATGTATTAAACATAGAAAACCAGTTTAGATGGCTGGCTGCCCCAGTTAGTCCTGCTGGTTCCAAACATTTTCTATGGACCAATGATGGTCATTGAGGCCTTCAGAGCAGCAGAAATGTTTCTGGATCCTTCCCAAGATTTGTGCCTCAAGACAATCCTTTCTCTATGTTCTACAGATGATTCCTTTGATTTCATGCTAGGTGTTTGACCTTTGACCTGCACAGTCAACTGTGGAGGTGTGGGCCTTTCAAAACCAAGTCTAATACAGCTGAACTCCATTTAAGTCGTAGAAACATCTGAAGGATGCTCAGTGGAAATGGCTCCATCATGGCAAAAGCTGTAAATACATATGTAAATAAAATTTCTTGGTTTTCTGTTTTTAATACATTTACAAAACACTCAAACTGTTTTTCACAATGTAATACTGGTGTATTTGTTTGTATAGTTTTGTGGAAAAAGTGAAGCACTGTTAACTCGTTTTGGATGCGCTGCACAAAATAATTTGAAATAATTTTGTCATCTTCAGTGGTTAATTGCTTTTGTCTCCGTTTTATTAAAGGAACCAGATGGGCCAACTGTGTCACGATCCGCGCAGGAGCTGGACGAGCTGGACGCCAGGGCCGGTTCTAGCTGGAATCTGGACCTGGACCGGCCGGCGCCGACGGAGGAACCCACAAGCATGATGACCAGATGGCTCAGAAAGACAAAAATGACAATTAGTGAACTGCACAAACATCACACAGGATAAATCACTGAAGGAACAGCAATTACTTACCAGGCCCCCAAAGGGGACCCTTGGTGCAGACAAAGCTCAAAGCAGACCAGCAGATCATGACACCATGGGAGGACAATGCTCAATTAACGTCATGTGCAAGGACTTTCCTCTGCAGCAACCCAGCTCCTTCTCCTGTGAAGTCAGGAACCCAACTGCCTCTTCATGTGAAGTCACAGAGACTAAATACTGATCACTAATGAGACAAGAGGAAGACCTGTGGACAATTAAGAAGATAATCAGGTGAGAAACAGGTGACATCCTCACAAACTGCACAGAGGGCTACTGAGCAACTGTGGGAATCTACAGTATAAAGATGAAGAGAGGAGATGCAACAACTCCATCAGCTGTTGGGCTTGTGGTGGAAGAAGTGGAACTACTTCAGGACCCTGGTGACCCTGCATCGGCATGTACAGTCTTGATGGGGGTTATATATGCAATTAACTTGTGCTACCCAAAAGAACTGTCTTCTTTGAGGTCCTTCAGAAGATCTTGCTCCAACTTGAATTATGTAACTCTGACTGTGGGGTGGCTGCAGAGCTTTTTAAATCCAGGCCTCAATGGCTGGTGTCCTGCAACTTGTATTCAACACACCTGCTCAAATAATGAAGTTGTTAGCAGAACTCTGGAGAACTTGACTGAACAGTGAGGAGGTTCAACCATTTGATTCAGGTGTGTTGGATCAGGGAGACACCTAAAAGCTGCAGGACATCGGCCCGTGAGGACTGGATTTGAAGACCCCTGACCTAGAGTGTAGTGTATATTTGCTTTATTCGTGGTGAAAATTCATATTCTTGTGATTGGAGCGTAGAACCGTTGTATTGCTCCTGAGGTGGATTCTTCTGGTGATTTGACATCTAACCCACCCAGAAGAATTCACCTCAGGAACAATCCAGCTGTACACTCCAATCACAGGAATGAGAAATTTCATATTTATCAACACTCAGGAACAGCGTATACAGTTGTTCCTGAATATGAAATTTAGCAGGAAATGTGTTTGTTCCACCATAACAGACAAAAAAAAGTATTTGAATTGTTAAAAGATATTACTTGAATTTGTGTTTATAGATTATTGTTTAGATAAATTCAACATATATCAAAGTTGTGAGTGTGAATCAGAATGTTATTACAGTTCTATAAGCAAAGTCAAAGAACAACCTGAGAGGACAATTCACAATAGAAACAACATGAACTGTCCTCTCAGATTGTATTTCTTTGACCTGGCTTGTTCAAACATGAGACATTTGAGAGTAAAAGTTTATTTGTCAATGTTTTTGTGACAGTTTGTTAAAATAATGCTGTGTTTAAGATATCTGGTGTTAAATAAAGAAGATAACAAATTTATGTTAGACCTACTTAATTCATTTGTGTGGAACCTGTTGACAAACATGAATTTAGTTAACTTAAAGTGCATGTTTCATGTTAGTTTTTTGGGCAGAAACATAATATTTTGAGGTAATAAAGTAATTTTGATAATCCTCCCTGCTTTCCAAATTAATACCAATAGCCTTACAGACACAAATCAGGGGGAAAAAACAGAGCCTAAAAAAAAAGGCGCGGTTTGGGAGTCACGTGACACGTGACGAAAGTAGAGGGGGCGTCATAGTCGGAAGTTGTTGTTTTGTATTGAGTTGTATTGAAGTGAAAAAGGTCCAATAATGGTTAATATTTGTGTGTGCGGGGGTTGTTCGAACTCCAGTTTGTCTGGACATCGATTTCCTGCACCAAAAAAAGCCAGCTTTCACAGCTTGGGTGAGGTTTGTCCGGATGAAAAGGCCGGATTTCACCAACAGAAGCATCACAACCAACTCTGTGATTTGACCGCATTTGTCAGGAGGATTACAACGACAGCGACCTGAACGAACACAGGATTGACTTCAGAAGTAAGGACATGAATATAATTTATTAATCTTTTGGTTGAAAGTGGTTTAGGTTAGGAGCTATAAATTACGAAATATACAGAGCTAAACCGCAGCTAGGTCCACCCGGTTGCGTCTTAAAAAATTAATAAAAAATCGAATTTCATCTCAAATGTGTTATACAGGCGATCGTTAAGTAAATACACCCTTTATAATTACACTCTGAAAGCAGAAAAATATCCACCGAGTGGTTTAGGAGATACAAGTGACTTTAGATGGAACAAAATACGATGCTAATTTTAAGCTAGCGCGACCATGTTGCATGTCTTAAAAAATTAATAAAAAATCGAATTTCATCTCAAATGTGTTATACAGGAGATCGTTAAGTAAATACACCCTTTATAATTACACTCTGAAAGCAGAAAAAATATCCACCGAGTGGTTTAGGCGATATAAGTGACTTTAAATGGAACAAAATACGATGCTAATTTTAAGCTAGTGCGACCATGTTGCATGTCTTAAAAAAATAATAAAAAATCGAATTTCATCTCAAATGGGTTATACAGGTGATCGTTAAAGACCGTGTAAAGTGAATTTCAACATTTTCTTAAATAAACATTATAAATGTCGTAATTGTAATCTTGTAAATGAGTAAAAAGTCTCAAAATTGTAGCTCAATTAATTTTGGAGTTATAGATCAAACTGTGTATAAACACATTTCTCTTTCAGGATTTTTTAGGCGTGGTTTAAATGTGACCGCGTTTCGTCACGCGGTCACAAGCCCCACCCCCTGCAGCTCCAGCCGTTATAAATGCGTTCTTCGGTGGAGCCGTTCACTCGCTACCGACCGTCTCCCTCCAGTACTGGCGTGCTGCTGGAGCGACCACATGCCACCTGCACCTCCGCGCACCTCCGCCCCCCCCCCCCCGCGCGCGCGCGTGTGTGTGGCGATCAGACCCCGCATGCATGTGACCGGGTCGCGCGCGCGCGCGGTGTGTGTGTGTGTGTGAGTGAGAGGCGATCAGACCCCGCATGCATGTGACCGGGTCGCGCGCGTGTGTGTGTGTGAGTGAGAGGCGATCAGACCCCGCATGCGATGTGACCGGGTCGCGCGCGCGTGTGTGTGTGTGGCGATCAGACCCCGCATGCGATGTGACCGGTTCGGACCGCGAGTCCGCTCATCTTCTAAAATAGCGCTGATTATAACAGCGGAGTTATGTGTCCTCAACTTTAAAAACATAACCAGAGTTGTTAGTGCACTAAAAACAGCGTAACTCTTGGAAAAAGGAGCTGCTGGAAGCCAGAACTCAGATAAAAACAGAGCAGGTGGATCTCTGCTTCCCCCGTATGCCTCCCCACACAGCTCAGCTCTGAAGGGGGCTGGACATGGCGCAGTACAGCGCTGAAATCACGCCCACGTGCGACACGCCCCCAGCGTTCTAGAGCAAGGCAAAATCAAGTTTTTTCATGATTTTTGAGACTTAATTTTATAAGGAAATCAATGTTTTTAATCAGTCAGATTTATATGGGTGATTAATAACACATATTTATGCCGTGTGACAAAATAAAAACACAAATTTAATTTCACTTTACACGGTCTTTAAGTAAAAACACCCTTTATAATTACACTCTGAAAGCAGAAAAATATCCACAGAGTGGTTTAGGAGATACGAGTGACTTTAGATGGAACAAAATACGATGCTAATTTTAAGCTAGCGCGACCATGTTGCATGTCTTAAAAAATTAATAAAAAATCGAATTTCATCTCAAATGTGTTATACAGGTGATCGTTAAGTAAATACACCCTTTATAATTACACTCTGAAAGCAGAAAAAATATCCACCGAGTGGTTTAGGATGGAAAAAGTAATTGTTTAGGGAGCTAAGGCTAATGTAGTTAAATCCATCAGTGGTGTAATTAATGCTGTACATGTATCTCTATATTTAGGCTATATGTAAATATAAACCATTTTTAGCTTTAGGTAGTATATACTGTACTGTATCTAGAAGTTATTTGGCTAGATATTTGATGTAATAGTCAGAGATGACATACTTATGTCAAAACAACTTTGTAATCTGTCGCCTCCTCCTGGTGCGATCCCATATCTTTCTTAGCTAAAGCACGAACGTTCCCCTCCTGTGATGTCACTTCCGGTTTACCGCTGAGGGCACTATTTTTAGACAGAGTAGCGAGGGAAGACAAAAAAGGTAGTAGTAGCACATTTTATTTTGAGATATGAACTGTATTTTTGATGAAAATTGGAGTTTTAGACATGTTAGGTTGAAAAGGCAACAACATGTGTTTAACGTGAAAGACGCACTTTAAAGCTCCCCTGACATCATCTTTGAACTTTCCATAAAATGGCACAACATATATATATATTAAGATTGACCTCTGATCGTTTTTGCTAAAACAATGTGAAATTAATGAAAATTCCTCTCAAAAATAGTTTAAAATTAGCGCCGTTTTTTTACATGGTAAATACGGATTTTCCCGTCGCGGGATTATGACGTCAGAAAAAGACTCGCCTCAAATGCGCACATTGAATACAATGGACGAAGATACAAACGCGATCCGTCCAATTTAGCCATTTAAAACTTTATATTTTAGCGGTTTGTCTTCAGAGAAGCCAAAGTTATTTCGAGTAAACAGCAGGTTATATATTTTTTTCTGCTGCTGCTGGTTTTTGTACACTTTTCACTTCAGGAAGTGAGCAGCTGTGTGATGACTTACAGCAGCTGATAGTTGAGAGGCAGAAGGAATTCTACAACATCTAAATCGTTTCCACAGCACTGAAATGGTAATATATTAGTTAATGTTTCTAATAATTATTCAACATTATTAGTTATTAGTTAGTGTACAAAACAATTTGCACAGGCTCCTGCTGCTGTTGATCATGTTGCTTCAATTTGTCAGCTTTGTTATGTAATCCAGTCAACATGTTGAAAATATTTCATATTTATTTTTCTATTTAATTTGGACATCACTTGGTGTTATAGTGGTGTATCATTAAAATGATGGAAATACATGACATTAGTTTGACCCATTGTCTTAATATACAGTATACTGCATATAATATATACTGTGTGTGTCTGTGTGTTTTATCATCAATTCACAGAAAATATCTTCACCTGAAGAGTGGACCCAGGTGGAGGAGAACAAACCTTGATATTGTTAAAGGGGACCAAATGTAAGATATATAATTTTTTGTGGTTTATCTGTGGGCTATCCAGACCATTTTCAGTCAATTTTATACACAAAATAATGCTTAGATAATAAAATATCCCCTTTCTAATTCTGCCAAATTTCACTTCCGTTCTAAACGACCGGTTTATGAATAATGAGGTCTGAAAGCCACGCCCTACAAAGATCTATTTACATTAACTACGCCCTCTGTAACAGCCAGTATCTCTAATATGTTGTTATTTTAAAATTAGCTCTTTTTTTATTACTCATTTGACTTACTGTTAGTGCTAGTAGCAGGAAATGTGTTTGTTCCACCATAACAGACAAAAAAAAGTATTTGAATTGTTAAAAGATATTACTTGAATTTGTGTTTATAGATTATTGTTTAGATAAATTCAACATATATCCAAGTTGTGAGTGTGAATCAGAATGTTATTACAGTTCTATAAGCAAAGTCAAAGAACAACCTGAGAGGACAATTCACAATAGAAGCAACATGAACTGTCCTCTCAGATTGTATTTCTTTGACCTGCTTGTTCAAACATGAGACATTTGAGAGTAAAAGTTTATTTGTCAATGTTTTTGTGACAGTTTGTTAAAATAATGCTGTGTTTAAGATATCTGGTGTTAAATAAAGAAGATAACAAATTTATGTTAGACCTACTTAATTCATTTGTGGGGAACCTGTTGACAAACATGAATTTAGTTAACTTACTGCACACAAAAAAAGCCAGCTTTCACAGCTTGGGTGAGGTTTGTCCGGATGAAAAGGCCGGATTTCACCAACAGAAGCATCACAACCAACTCTGTGATTTGACCGCATTTGTCAGGAGGATTACAACGACAGCGACCTGAACGAACACAGGATTGACTTCAGAAGTAAGGACATGAATATAATTTATTAATCTTTTGGTTGAAAGTGGTTTAGGTTAGGAGCTATAAATTACGAAATATACAGAGCTAAACCGCAGCTAGGTCCACCCGGTTGCGTCTTAAAAAATTAATAAAAAATCGAATTTCATCTCAAATGTGTTATACAGGCGATCGTTAAGTAAATACACCCTTTATAATTACACTCTGAAAGCAGAAAAATATCCACCGAGTGGTTTAGGAGATACAAGTGACTTTAGATGGAACAAAATACGATGCTAATTTTAAGCTAGCGCGACCATGTTGCATGTCTTAAAAAATTAATAAAAAATCGAATTTCATCTCAAATGTGTTATACAGGAGATCGTTAAGTAAATACACCCTTTATAATTACACTCTGAAAGCAGAAAAAATATCCACCGAGTGGTTTAGGCGATATAAGTGACTTTAGATGGAACAAAATACGATGCTAATTTTAAGCTAGCGCGACCATGTTGCATGTCTTAAAAAATTAATAAAAAATCGAATTTCATCTCAAATGTGTTATACAGGAGATCGTTAAGTAAATACACCCTTTATAATTACACTCTGAAAGCAGAAAAAATATCCACCGAGTGGTTTAGGCGATATAAGTGACTTTAAATGGAACAAAATACGATGCTAATTTTAAGCTAGCGCGACCATGTTGCATGTCTTAAAAAATTAATAAAAAATCGAATTTCATCTCAAATGTGTTATACAGGTGATCGTTAAGTAAATACACCCTTTATAATTACACTCTGAAAGCAGAAAAAATATCCACCGAGTGGTTTAGGATGGAAAAAGTAATTGTTTAGGGAGCTAAGGCTAATGTAGTTAAATCCATCAGTGGTGTAATTAATGCTGTACATGTATCTCTATATTTAGGCTATATGTAAATATAAACCATTTTTAGCTTTAGGTAGTATATACTGTACTGTATCTAGAAGTTATTTGGCTAGATATTTGATGTAATAGTCAGAGATGACATACTTATGTCAAAACAACTTTGTAAT
>JBBPBX010025601.1:15751-38755 GCA_038048925.1 Garcialebias charrua
TCACACCCCATGTTATTCCCCAGGTAAACATGCCCTCCAGACTCGCTGTACAGGCGAGGGCCTGGGCAGTGTGCAGCCCGTCACATTGGGTCATGAAAAATGAAAGTTATGCACCATAACTCATGTTCCCTGGAGGAAGGGAACGGGGTGCAACATACTTGCTATGGGAATTGAGCCCCCGCGCGATTACCTGAAGGAATACATTCACTCCTTTTACGACAGGGGCATCACCCCACACCAGAGGTACCGCCTTTTAGGTTCTTAAGCGACTGACGCCCCTCCAAGTTTCTCCAAAATTGCACTTCACCGAGCTTTCAGCATTGAAAAGGGCCAGCTATGTTGCACCTTGTTCTCTTCCTTCAGGGAACATGAGTTATGGTGCATAACTTTCAGTTCCCTTTCAGTTGGTCTCTCGGTGCAACATACTTGCTATGTGAACGTAATTCATTCATGTCCTTGAAATGCTCAGTAAACTACCTGCTAGTGTGACCATCTGCCTTTGACCAGTAGGCATCTCAAAGCTACTTTCTATTGTGGATTAGAAAGAACAGCCTGAGTGACATCACATGCAGTAACATCCAAACTGTAGTACTTTGCAAAACTGTTTAATGAGCTCCAGTTTGCAGCAGCGCAAATGTCTGCAACTGACACGTCCTTGAACAATGACCAGGAAGTGGCCAAGCCCCTAGTTGAGTGAGCATGCACTCCAAGGGGCACTTGTTGACCTTTGCTACTGCACGTCCTTTTAATGGCCTCCGTCACCCAATGTGAGAGGCGCTGTCTTGATAGAGCCTTTCCTGTAGCAGGTACGGCAAAGCAGACAAACAGTTGGTTTGTTTCCCTCCATTCGGCTGTTCTCTGTATGTAAGTGCGTAAAGCTCTCACAGGGCAGAGAGCCTTTAGTCTCTCCTGTTCCTGAGTAAGGACAGGGGCAGGTGGGAAGGAGGAGAGGTCAAAGTCTAGACTCCTATGGTTGAAGGTCAAGACCTTGGGAGTATAAGCGGGATTAGGCCTCAGGGTGACCTTTGACCCGTCAGGGGCGAATATGATACATAACGGATGTACAGATAGAGCGTGGAGGTCACCCACGCGTTTCGCCGAGCAAAGAGCCAGGAGAAGAGCAGTTTTATAAGATAGAAGATCTATCTTAATCTCGCTCAGAGGCTCGAATGGTGGGTCGCAAAGAGCCCCCAAGACCAGACCAAGATCCCAACCAGGGGTCAAGGTCCTGTTGGGTGGCTTGGTTTGAAGCACACCTTTCATATATCTCATTATGATTGGATGTGCTCCAGGAGTCCTATGTCCTCAGCCCTCGTGACAAGCAGAGATAGCTGCGAGGAACACTTTAATCGTTGAATAAGAACGACCCTTTTCCAGTAAATCCTGAAGGAAAGTTAGGAGTTGAGCCAAGTCACAAGCATAAGAAATTATATTTCTTTCTGAGCACCAGGCTTCAAAAATGCACCACTTCTGTGCATATAGAGACTGTGTTGACCCAACACGGGCATTCTGTATGGTTTTCACCACATTCTCTGTTAGGCCCGAAGCCATCAGTCTATCCTTTTCAGCTAACAGGCTGGAATTAATTCCAGTTTCTAGCCTAAGCGATTGGACTGCAACTTCCTGTGTGAGCCTTTGAGGGTCAACCATGTTGGGGAGAGTGGCTCCACGTTGATGTGTTAACAGACTACACTGATTGAGTCTCCTCGAAGACAGATGGTCTATTAATTTTATTAGATTGAGTTGGAGCAGGAAAGCTATTATTTCCCTCCGAAATAGGATTTACTGGATTGAGGGGCTGCTGTTTTTGTAAACGAGCAGATCTCCTAACTCCAAAAAAATCCATAAAAAAATATGTTAAATCTTACCCGAACCGAAAACCCTGGTTAAATAAAGAAGTTTGCGCATTGCTAGCAGCCAGGGACACTGCATTCAAGTCCGGAGATACAGAGGAGCTGAGAAAGAGCAGGAAAGAACTGGGGGAAGGCATTAAGAAGGCCAAGGCCACGTATGCACAGAGGATCGAGGGACAGTTCACCTCACAAGACCCACGGAGCATGTGGAAGGGTATTAAATGCATAACAGATTACAAAGGCAAGAACAAACAATGCCCCAGGGACCCATCTCTGCCTGATGCCCTCAATAAGTTTTATGCACGTTTTGATGATCCAAACAGACCAGCTAGCACCAGACTCACCTCATCACCAGATGAAGAGCATCTCAGAGTGACCGCAGCAGAAGTGAGAGGCAGTCTCAGAAGGATTAATCCTCATAAAGCAACCGGACCAGACAACATCCCAGGGAAAGTTCTGAAGGAATGTGCGGACCAGCTCTGTGAGGTGCTGGCTGACATCTTCACCACCTCACTTGCACTGGAGTCAGTTCCCACCTGCCTGAAGACCGCGACCATCATCCCAGTCCCAAAGAGCTCCACAGTGACTGGTCTGAATGACTATAGACCAGTGGCCCTCACCCCGGTAGTCGCTAAATGTTTTGAGAAACTGGTCATGTCCCACATCAAGGCAACCGTCAACATCAACGAGGACCCTCATCAATACGCATACCGCGAGAACCGATCAACAGAGGACGCCATTTCTTCCGTGGTCCACACTGCTCTCACCCACCTGGATCAGAAGGACTCATACGTGCGTCTGCTCTTCGTGGACTTCACATCTGCCTTCAACACCATGATCCCCCAAACTCTGATAGACAAACTATCTACACTTGGACTAAGCCCCTCCATTTGTAACTGGGTACTAGACTTCTTAACAGACAGACCACAGTCCGTGAAGATCCACAACTTCTCCTCCTCCACCATAACCCTCAGCACTGGCTCTCCTCAAGGATGTGTGCTGAGCCCCCTTCTGTTCACTCTGCTCACATATGATTGTACAGCCACACATCCAGGCTGTCATATTGTTAAGTTTGCAGATGATACAGCGGTGGTGGGATGCATCACAAACAATGATGAGTCCAGCTACAGACAGGAGGTGGAACACCTGGAGAGCTGGTGCAAAGAGAATAATCTTCACATGAATGTGAAGAAGACAAAGGAGATGATTGTGGACTTCAGAAGGAACAAACACACCCACGCCCCACTGAAAATAGGTGGATCTGCAGTGGAAGTGGTCTCCAGCTACAAATACTTGGGTGTACACATGAATGATAACCTCAGCTGGAGCAACAACACCACCAGCCTGATCAAGAAAGGTCATCAGAGACTCTACTTCCTCAGACGGCTGAGACGTGCTGGTCTGAGCAGCCCAGTTCTCACCTCGTTCTACAGGTGTGCAGTGGAGAGCGTCCTGTGCTCCAGCATCAACGTGTGGCATGGAGGCTGCACAGTTGAAGAGAGGAAAGCTCTACAGAGAGTGGTGAAGGCTGCACAGAAGTCTGTTGGAGTCAGTCTCCCCACCATCACAGACATTTACACCTCCAGATGCAGGAAAAGAGCCACCTGCATCATGAAAGACCTCACTCACCCAGCACACTCACTCTTTGTCCCACTCCCCTCAGGACGGAGGTTGAGGAGCATCAAATGTAGAACCACTAGACTGAGGAACAGCTTCTACCCTGAGGCTGTTAGACTCATGAATAAATAAAAATAAAATAAAAATAAACACTGCAAAATATCACATCATGCTGATGCTGATCTGTTTTCTTGTTGCTGTGTTCATCTGTGACCATCTGCTCATACAAACTCATGTTCGTGCTGCTGTTTATTTCCACTATATTAGGCTTAGTGTATTACTAGTTGATGTTTTTCTTAGTTAATTCTAGATGTTATTACTGTTTTTCTCTTGCATTTGTTGTTGGATGTAACTGGGACCCCGTGTACATAATCTCGTTTTCATCACATGTACCACATGCGGTGCAAATGACAATAAAGACTCTCTGACTCTGACTCTGACTCTGACAAATGGTGTCTCACCCGGTGGGATAATGTGTGGGAGCAAGTCTGATGCAGCTTTGTGAGGAAAGTCACGTGCTACTTGTTCACCGCTCGATCATTGCATTTCCTTCATGAATAATAAAGGGGCAGCTGCAACGTGTGAACGTGGAGATTGTCCTTTGTGACCGGTAGACTTAAGATCATTTGTTGATAAGGAGTCCAGTTTCCTTTCAAAATCAGAAAGAAAAATCTGGTTCGACTACGATCAGTTCACACACACCGTAAGGTGATCACAGACACTGTTTTGAGAGTGTGAAATTTGTGTCTGCCTTGGGGCCTCCGACGTGCTCTCCTGTGGTGCGAACATGTCACGTGTTTGTATGGTTAGTGTATTGGCCGGCCCCTTGTTCACAATGGAGCGGGGGCTGGAACACGTGCCCTCTCCCACCTGTCTTCGCGAAAGGTGGAGGGTCTGTTCGCAGACGCCTCTGGGTCTGTCCTCTGGAGACAGGTCCTGAGGCACCCTGCTGGGGCTTATTGAATAGACTGACACCCCATGAGCCGTGAGGGAGGGGGATGTGCCCCCCCTTTATGACGGCTGACAGGCCAGGGAGGCCCGTACTGTTGACATTATTTGTGTTGGTGTGTTTTTTTTTGATCGTCAATAAAACAGGGATGTGCTGTTTTATGAGTTTTATTCGTGCTTATGTACAACGACATACATGATTTGATGTCACTCACAGCAGGGAGAACATGGTTTGTGCATGCAACAGAATTATCAGCCATTTGTACTTTGCTACAAATAAAGTCTGAACAAGGTGCGAACATTCCCGTTACCACGTGGACGGGAGGTCGTATAAAATGTAAACGTGGGCCTGGTTCATCAGGCACATTTTTGACGAGTGTCCCGGTTTGCCGAGAATGCCCTATGCTTGCTCGCTTGGCGTGGGACAAACCTCTTTTTGCTCCATGCGTGCTCAAAGCGAGGTTGGCTTGACGGGGTCTCTGCCAAGGTTCTTCCTCGTATGCTGGCCGCTTCTGCGGTGGCGCACGCGTCGTCGAGCGGTGCCACGGCTGTGCAGGTCTGCCTCCAGCAGGCTCCCTGGGGGGGTGGGGGAACTCCGACGGGGAATGCCCACCCTGAGAGCTTCAGCCTACCTGCGCCTTTGGTCCAGCTTGGTCTGGATTCGCTCCAAAGTCTGACCAAATAGCCCCTCCGTCTCTATTGAGTGGTGGAGAAAAGGCACCTTTTGTCCCTCCGGTAAATCCGTCAGCGTCATCCACAGGTGGCGGATCGCGATGATCACTTCCGCCATACCTCTGCCCTGAGCCACAACAGCTGTCCCCATCATGCGGAGAACAAAGTCTGTTACTCTGCGGTCTTCATCCAGTAAGTCGGCAACAGCTTGCTTATCCGAGGTTACCTGCAGTTGTTGGAGTTTTTTCACAAGGTAAGCCTGCATCATCGCAGATGCGTTCATGGCACGTGTTGCGGGTCCTTGGGCTCTGTAGCACTTCTTGAGAAGAGACGCTGAGACTCTGTAAGCTTTGCTGGGGAGAGTCGGTTGTGTTCCGGATGACTTGGGAGCTAGGTGGGACGCCAGTGTGTCCTCAATCTGAGGCGCGTTGGCTATTCCCGCCTCATCCATGCCTTCCACGTCGAGGAACTGTGAGAGAGGAAGGAGCATGGGCGCTCGTGGCTGAGGCCAGGTGCGGGTCAGTTCCGTGAGGAAGTCCGGGAACACGGGCATCCTTTGCCTCGTTGCTACCTGCTGTTTTGAATAAAAATAGTTCCCCGCCAGCCTCGTGACCTGTTGGCGAGGCGGAGGTTCCGGCCAGGGAATGTTCAACGCATCCGCTGCTCTGTGGCACAGGTCGAACAGGGCAGGGATGGAGAGGTCAGTTTCAGGGAGCACAGGTACCAAGATCCTGGAGAGGTCCTCTCCCGGATCCTCGATTTTGAGCTCTGGTTCCTCTGCTGAAAATTCGCCCGAGGCTGAGATGGAGATCTCGTCTTCATTCATCATGCCTCTTGTGTCGAACTCGATTGTTAGGTCAACCATAGGAGCAAGCGGGTCAGGGTTGTCGCCACATTCGACGCACGTGCTATCGTGTAAAGCCATGTTTTCTAGCTCCAGGGTCGGAGTGAGGGGCTCCGTGGAGTCTGGGTCCTGTGGACCAGCTGAGATTCCCATGGCCATAGGCACGAGGTCCACCCGATGTCGTAGCACCGCATCCAGCATCAAACTGCAGTGTGGGTAAGAATCGGGCGAGTCCAGAGCTTGTCTTGCATGAAATATACCCAGGCAGACTGGATAGGCCTCATGGGTGTCCATTGCTGCGAGGAAAAATCCACAGCCGCTGAGACAGTCGCGCGAGTTTGGGCTCGCCGTCCATATGGTTTTCCTTTGAAATTTTGTCTTTCGCTTTCCTTTCTCCGGAGGCATGTCCGAGATAAGGCGAGCGAGTCCTTCCAGAATCCTTTTACTTCTTTGTTCCAACGTCTCCTCCGTGGTGTCGCTTTCGCTGGCTAGCCCGCTAGGATGTTAGCCGGGGTAGCGGTTGTGGCGTAGTTATAACGCCGTTGAGCAAAGCAACCTGTGGAGAGAGGAGAAGAAAAAACTTTGAGGTTATAGAAATGTGCTTGACTAGCTTTCGCTAGTCCAGCAGTACGCAGGGAAAAATTCTCTGTGCGCTCTGTGTAGGGAGTGAGCTCACCTCAGGTTGAGCGATGGAGCAGCAGAGAAGTCCCGGTAGAAGGTTTTGCGAGGTGAACGGCAAAAAAGAGAAAGTTGGAAGGGCGTCAGTCGCTTAAGTACCTAAAAGGCGGTACCTCTGGCGCGGGATGACGCCCCCTACCGTAAAAGGCGTGAATGTATTCCTTCAGGTAATCACTCGGGGATGCAATTCCCATAGCAAGTATGTTACACCGAGAGACCAACTAAAAGGGAACCGTCATTTATGGGTACAGGCTGCAGACGGCCACCACCATTTTCCCGGTTGATCAAGTCAACAATAAGTCAGACTCAGGCGCCTGTTCTGAGAGAGTAAATTTGCTCACTACTGCAAAAAGGTGTAATCAGAGCTGTTTCTCCTCACGACACAAACAAGGATTACTTCAGCAAGTACTTTGTTGTCCCAAAACGGGGAGGTAGTTTATGGCCGATTCTGGATTTGAGATGCTTGAACAAACATCTACGCTCATTCAAATTCAAAATGTTGACGCTGAAGAAGGGGATTCACTCGATACGACAGAGAGATTACTTCTGCACAATGGATTTGAAAGATGCATATTTTCACGTCAGCATCCTGAGCAACCACAGAAAATTCCTATGCTTTGTGTTCAAGAACGCCTCGTTCGAATTCCAGGCCCTGCCTTTCGGGCTCTCGACCGCGCCCCAGGTATTCACAAAATACCTAGAAGTGGCCCTGGCCCCTATGAGGGTCCAGGGCATCCGGGTCCTGGACTATCTGGACAATCTGTTCATTTTAGCAGACTCCAGGGCACCGGCAAGATCTCACACAGCTCGAGTCATGTCACACCTATAGGCTCTAAGTGTTGTGATAAATTCAGAGAAAAGTTGTCTGACCCCATCCCAGGTCATTGTTTTCCTGGGACTGGAGATAGACTCCATCCTGTACAGAGCGAGGCTCTCAGAGAAACGGGTTTCAGACCTCCAACTCTGCTTGGCGCTTTTCCAGCTGAACAAAACTGTATCTCTCAGACTTTAACGGCGATTGCTAGGCCTCATGGCGGCAGGTATTGTCTCTATCCCTCTGGCTCTATTACACATGCGCCATTTTCGGATGTGGCTCTACAGGCAACAGTAGCTCGCCCCCCGCAACAAATGAGGGGGATGAAAGTCAGCTCAGACTTCATGAAAGCCCTACAGCCGTGGAGAAACCCTGCAGTGTTTACCACAGATATCTCACTGGGTAGAGTGTTATCTCGGGTCCTAGTCACAACAGACGCTTCAAAGTCGGGGTGGGAGGGCCATTGCCGGAACCAGCACGTACGGGGTTGTCTGGTCCCAGCAGGAGGCCTGGCTCCACATAAATTATCTGGAACTTTCAGCAGTGTTCCTCTCGCTGAAACACTTCCACAAAAGAGGCCTGATCATACATGTAGTGGACCTACCCAGGGTCAAATTAAGGTTTCTGTGTAACTTTATACAAAGGGGGGTGGCTAAGAAAGCTTACCTGCCTATCACACTGGAAGGTGTCCTTGAACGTGAAGCCCTCCTGGATGGCAGTTCTGATATAACTATTATGTCGGCCAAGCTGTTCGAGGAGCTGAGGACCGCCGCTAACGGTGTTGACAGGCAAATACCCTTTGAAAAATGTGCTATTGAGCTACAGGGTCTCGCAGAGACGAGAACAACCCTAACAGCTATAGCTATGGTTCACATGCAGATTGGCGAAATGACACTACGCCACCCGGTGTATTAATATTGACCTCATCATAATCCTTTACATCTGGTTTCAAGCTGATCGTATCAAGGCGTGAAGAGCTGGAAGTATTAAAGCAGAAGTGCATTCAAGAACGTGAATAAGATCACCGAAAAAAACTTGAGTTCGAACGTTTGTTAGGCGAATTAACAACACAACGGGGTGCTGTAAATGTTTGTGACGCTCACAGACAAAACAATGACCCGATCTGGTTAACACTAGGAATACCAAACATATGTACTTGTACATATTTTACATATAGCTCCCATGGGAGACTGTAAAATGACAGATTGAGGAATTTGCATTCCATTAGGTTTGTGTGACCCCCTGGGGCTGAAGTCTTTTGTGTGCTCAAAACATCCCCCAGTAGCCAAAACAAAACATCTCCCCCATATTCCAACAACAACATTCTTTCTGCAGGTTGAAAGTGCAGCTTTTTACAACACAGACCAAACTTTTGGAGATGTTGATGACTCTTTGCAAATGTCAACGCTAGAAACTTCAGTTTATTTTATAGATATACGTTTTATACTTTTTATACTACTATGCAAAAACTCAGGACAGTATTACACTTTTATTATTTCATTTTATGCTTATGTTCATTGGGTGTTTGGTGTTTTAGGGGTGTTTGGTGTTTCAGTGTTGGTGTAAATTTTCATACTTTTATACTATTATGAAAAAACTCAGGACAGTGTTACACTTTTTTACTATTTTACTATTTTATGCTTATGTTTATTAAATGTTTTAGTGTTTAGTGTTTAGATGGTTACTGTTGCACCGAGGGACTGAGAGAAACGCAATTTCGGTCCTGTGTATGTCCTGTACATATTGCAGTTCTGACAATAAAGTTGACTTTGACTTTGACTTTGACTGCCTCTAAGCGAGCAGGTCCCCGGTTCAAATCCTGGTCCGGGGGCCTTTCTGGGTGGAGTTTGCATGTTCTCTCCGTGCATGCGTGGGTTTTCTCCGGGTGCTCCGGTTTCCTCCCACAGTCCAAAAACATGCATGTTAGGCTGATTGTTAACTCTAAATTGACCCTAGGTGTGAGTGAGACAGGTCCCTCTTGTAAATGAGTCCCCGTGGCTCAACGAGTCCAGCCTGTATAAATAAAGGTTGAATGAATGAATGAACAAACTGATATGGAGAGAACACAAATTCTGTAAGAATAAAAATACTAAATCTATTACAGTACTGTACAAAGTCAGAGACCCATTGAATGATAAAGCTCTGTATTTGTTGTATAACACAATCATTTTTCCACACTCAAAAGTATGAATGTTTACATGAAAACTGGAGTGAAACAACTTTATTCAATTTTATTTCACTCAGCATGTAGCTTGCAGATAGGCAGATAGGCAGCCGTGGCATAGTGGTAATGGCACTCGTCCACCGATCGGAAGGTTGGAGGTTCGAATCCCGTTTCCCCACACCATGTGTCGTTGTGTCCCTGGGCAAGACACTTAACCCCGAGTTTCTCCCGGTAGGACTGGATGGCGCCTTGCATGGCAGTCTGCCGCTACCGGTGTATGAATGTGTGTATGAATGGTTGGATGGTTGGTATTGTAAAGCGCTTTGGGGCCCCTCATAGGGGGCTGGAAAGCGCTATATAAATAAGCTCCATTTACCATTTGTCCTTCGTCCAGGAAGGACAAAGATGCCTTCCTGACAAAACCGCCGTTCACATAAAGCGCATGTGTCTCCGCGGAGAAACTTATGAACCGACACGGTCCATAGCAGGGTTTCCAGGCCGAAGGCCTGTAAGTCGATGTCCTCGTAAGTCGGGGACCACCTGTACAATCCCGCCGCCTTCAGATAAAAGTGACCAATGCAATCCCGCCTTGACCGTGGAATAGGTGATATTTAGTATTTTTATTCTTACAGAATTTGTGTTCTCTCCATATCAGTTTGTTCATTCATTCATTCAACCTTTATTTATACAGGCTGGACTCGTTGAGCCACGGGGACTCATTTACAAGAGGGACCTGTCTCACTCACACCTAGGGTCAATTTAGAGTTAACAATCAGCCTAACATGCATGTTTTTGGACTGTGGGAGGAAACCGGAGCACCCGGAGAAAACCCACGCATGCACGGAGAGAACATGCAAACTCCACCCAGAAAGGCCCCCGGACCAGGATTTGAACCGGGGACCTGCTCGCTTAGAGGCAGTCAAAGTCAACTTTATTGTCAGAACTGCAATATGTACAGGACATACACAGGACCGAAATTGCGTTTCTCTCAGTCCCTCGGTGCAACAGTAACCATCTAAACACTAAACACTAAAACATTTAATAAACATAAGCATAAAATAGTAAAATAGTAAAAAAGTGTAACACTGTCCTGAGTTTTTTCATAATAGTATAAAAGTATGAAAATTTACACCAACACTGAAACACCAAACACCCCTAAAACACCAAACACCCAATGAACATAAGCATAAAATGAAATAATAAAAGTGTAATACTGTCCTGAGTTTTTGCATAGTAGTATAAAAAGTATAAAACGTATATCTATAAAATAAACTGAAGTTTCTAGCGTTGACATTTGCAAAGAGTCATCAACATCTCCAAAAGTTTGGTCTGTGTTGTAAAAAGCTGCACTTTCAACCTGCAGAAAGAATGTTGTTGTTGGAATATGGGGGAGATGTTTTGTTTTGGCTACTGGGGGATGTTTTGAGCACACAAAAGACTTCAGCCCCAGGGGGTCACACAAACCTAATTGAATGCAAATCCCTCAATCTGTCATTTGACAGGCTCTGGTAAGTGTAGTACTCATCTGAATATTCTGGTATTCCTAGTGTTAAAAACAAAACCAGAGCGTGAACTACATTACCAAGAAAAGGTCAAATCCCACTCGCTGGAGCTGGAAGGGACAAGTTCATCAACTCCCTCTCCTAAAAAAGGCAAGAAGAAACATGTTTTTCAAACTAACAGACCACTTAGTGAAGATGCCCGCTGGAACTATGACCCGAAGTGGTTAAGAGACCCAATATGGTTGAGAAGGACGAGCACACGCCCTGTCCCTGCACCTCGGACGAAGCTGCCCGAGATAAGCAAAAAACCACAAACGGTGGACGCCCGCTCTTTAAGTGACCCTCCGCGGTCTACACCGAGCAAAGCTCCTGCCCCTGCACTGCGGACTGGACAGTCCGAGAGTAGCAAAAGGTCACAGAAGTTCCAGAAAAAAGGCAACATACCTCTAAGCTCTGAGGAGATAGTGGACATAAGTTGGTTGTTTGAAAACTTGAATGATACAGAGGATGACCGAACTGGTACAATGCATGACATTGTCTTTGATAACTCCGAGCACACAAATAACCAGCTGCTCAAAGCAAAGATTGAATTAATAAGGCAGAAGAGCAAACGACAAAGAGAAAAACTTCTCAAAAAAGGCCTTGAGCTACAACATCAGTTTAAACAATCAGTGATGAAACAGTGCGCTGTAACTGCTGTTGAGGCTCACATGCAAAACAAAACACCCTCTGAGGTGTGCCCAGGTCAAAAGGTCGTATCCCAGTCGCAAAAAATAGGCGAGGTTCTCTCTCCTATTGAAAGCGAGAACAAACACCGTCGTCTCAAAGGCCCTCTGACCTCGGAAGAGGTAGAGGACATACGTCGATTGTTAAAAGAGTTGGATAATACTAGCAAGAATGAACAAGATTTTCAAACTGACATACAACGAAATGTTGGTACCAGCTGGAACAGTGACTCAAAATGGTTTAAAGGGAGCCCCGCCCCTGAAGCACCTCAGATTGAAAATCTGAGACAAGCAACGAACCACAAAAGGTAGGTGTTCACTCTCTAAGAGACCCACAACGGTTCAGATCGAACCAGGTGGGTGAAAACCAAGGTCCATCGGTGGGTGGACTTCAAAAGAAATTGAAGTATGAGGACCTATACTCATGTAACTATGCGTGGTCCCAACAGAAACTCCCGAGCCTTGGAACTGCACCTCCCGCGCCTCGAACAGAACAGTTCAAGACAGGCAAAGAGTCACGAATGTCCAGGAATAATGGCCCAACACCTCTATGCTCGGAAGAGACAGAGGAAGTAAGTAGTTTGTCAGTAGATTTGAATGTTACTGTGCTTGACCAACCTGATACAATGAGTGGCGTTATCATTGATAATGACACTATCAACATTGACCAACCTGGAGCGATGTGTAGCACTGTCTTTCACAAAGACTCAGAGCACACAAATAACTCAGCGCACACTACTACCAACATTGCCATGGATGTTGACAGCAAACCAATTGCTGACACACAACAACATCCTGAAGGTCATGATGCTGACAGCCAACAAGATGCTGACAGTAAACAAGATTACACAGACAGAGTCACACGTGAACAGAAACGTGGGCCAAGACCTGTGAGGTTTCTGTGTAACTTTATACAAAGGGGGGTGGCTAAGAAAGCTTACCTGCCTATCACACTGGAAGGTGTCCTTGAGCGTGAAGCCCTCCTGGATGGCAGTTCTGATATAACTATTATGTCGGCCAAGCTGTTCGAGGAGCTGAGGACCGCCGCTAACGGTGTTGACAGGCAAATACCCTTTGAGAAATGTGCTATTGAGCTACAGGGTCTCGCAGAGACGAGAACAACCCTAACAGCTATGGCTATGGTTCACATGCAGATTGGCGAAATGACACTACGCCACCCGGTGTACGTGTCTAAACTTGACTCATTCCCATTTTTGGTTGGCCAAGATTTTATAAACCGCTTCAACGCGATTATAGACTATGGCCAACAGAAAATGTGGAGCACGGTGAGAAAACCCCTGCCAATAAAAGTGCCTCCTAGTTGTGATACAGACTGCCTAACCGCAGGTACCGCAGAGGACACAAGGGACTGCTCATCTGAGGACGAGAGCCTGGTAAGTGAACCTTCAACTACAGGTGAGACAGAAGAGACCCAAAAGTTGGACCAAACTCTGGCCCAACAAGAGAACCTCCTCTGTGAGCTGACACATTCAGCACTCACTGAACACTGCCTACCACAGGTAGTGAAAGGTGTTGAGATCCAAGGATCCCACACCGATGACGCTGTACTGTCCTCTGAGACAGGTAATTCGGCAATCAACCAAGCTTTCAATGAAACCTTGGTTCAAGGGCATCTGAGTCCAGAAAATGACAGTCATCCAAACGCTGACAGTCACTTGGACATCATTGTTGCAGATTACGAGGACCCCTCATCAGACAAGAAGGGGGCAAACTCACATTACCTACCACAGGTAGAGAAAGGTGTGGAGATCCAAGGACCCCACACCGAGGTTGCTGTACTGTCCCCTGGGACAGGTAAATCGGCTATCAGCCAAGCTTTCGATGAAACCTTGGTTCAGGAACATTTGTGTCTAGAACTAATCAGAAATGACATAGTTTTTACAGACTCAAAGAGCCCCTCTTCAGTCAAGAAGTGGGAAGACACACACAACGACAGTGACCCGTCGCAGTCTGTACAATCAGACACACCTGCGACTGCGCCGACGGTTGTGACACACCTGAATTACACGGAAAGAGGTAAACGTAAGAAGATACGTTGGCCAAAACCTAAACGATTCCTGTGTACCGTCTTCTCTCAGCTGCGCGAACAGCTTAAACTAAACGGTGGCATCCTAACTTGTGCCCATGGACGGACGTCCTCACCTGTGTTCGTGGTCCCCCATGACCAAAGGGGGGTGATGTTAGGCCATGCCAAAGACAAAGATTTGAATGTACACCTCAGAAACACTTTTGCTTTCGCCCAGAAAAACCTGGAAAAATCCGCTGAAGGACGTAAGGCGTACTATGACCAAAAGGCCTCTCACAATGAACTCCAAGTGGGAGACAGAGTCTGGTACTATACGTTCGCCCCAGCAACCGGGAAAGGAGGGTCCGAGACCGGAACTCTCGCCCGCAAACTAATGCCCAGGTGGACTGGACCTCATCTGATAACAGACAAAGTGTCCTCAGTCGTCTACGAAATCAAAATCAGCAAAGGCCGCAAAGAGCCAATTGCTAAATGGGTACATCGAAATCAGATCAAACCTTATAATAATAATAATAATAATGTCTTTGTCTGTCATCTGTGTATGTTTACCATACACAGACGAAATTCGTCTCTGCATTTAACCCAACCACCACCAGGTGGTGCAGTGAGCAGCCAGAAAGCGCCCGGGGAGCTGGAGAATTAGGTGTGCACTCATAGACACCCCAAGGTGTGTAGTGGCCGGGGCGCGAACCCGCGTCCTTCGGGTCCCAAGTCAAAAGCCCTGCCACTACACCATCTTGGCTCCATAAGGCGTTCAATGACTCCACAAAAGACAAAGATCTCACAAACACACTGACTTCATGGGATAATAAGGTTGTACAAACACTAGTTAGTAAAGAAAAGAAAGTTCATTCTCAATAGCCTAGGTATCAGGTAACTTTCTAGTCTTGAACCACTTTGGACATGTCTGCCTGCCTGGGAGGAGTCAACGAGGGACAAGCCCCCAGAAACCATCTTGGCTACAGCAAACTGGTTGGTCCACTTAAGTTGTTTACTTGGTGGGTTAACTTCAGTGTGCTTTGGACTACTCTGACTGACGAAGCCCTCTGGAGTGAGGGTGAAACGTTTCTACAAAAAAGAAACTGTCCAGATGAACTGATTGAGAATGAGCGGACTAGTTAGTAAATAAACTAATCAGGTTTAAACTACCGTATTTTCCACCCTATAAGTCGCATTGTCCAATTTGAACTTAGAAACGCTAAGCCTAAAACCCACAACAAAAAACTAACCTTAACAACCGTTTAAATCCACGAGATTTAATTTGACCTCGGTCATAAAGTTGAGACCTGTTTTTCTTGTGTGTTGCACTTTGGAATCTGACGACAAGAGTGTGTCGAAGCAGTGAAACGTTGTTTCCTTGTTGTTTAGTCATTACTGTTGTCATTAGTTGAGATATTGTTTGGTTCTGAACACTCCCAGCCAAAAAGGTTTTGTATTAACATTGGTTAATGAATGATATGGATTTAACTATGCCAACATGCAGTTCGTTTTGTTAAATCTCAATCGTCGAAGAGTCAATGTAGTTTAAAGCTACTCAAGGTACCATAAACTACACTGGTCTCACAATTTCTAAATTGAACCGATTCGATCGTTTCTATTCTAGATTATCTATTCATTTTGATGAGTCTCGCCATAGACTTCAAAATTTATTAGGAATACCAAATCCTACGTCGTTCGTCTAAAAGACAACAGACATTTAGATCAAACTATATTTCATTTTTTATTTTAGTTTAACCTAAACTAAGTAATGAATGGAGGAATAGTTTGGAATTAGAGGCCTTCGTTACAGAAGCCCTCCAAAATTTTATAGGTATAGATCCCTATATCTAATTTTACAGAATTGATCCACCCCTTAATTGGTAATTGTAGCTGATCTAAACCATGATAGCTTACATACCAGGTGCATATAGGTAAGGCTAATGTAAAATCCCAATCATAAGCCCACCTAAAAAACCACATAATTGCATGACACATAGAACCAGAGTGGCACTGACTGGAAACCAACCAGCCAACAACCTTCGATGTGGGGACCTGCAGCTCCAACGCTTGGTCTTCAACCTTCATCCAAGGGTCGCCTCCTCTGCGTCAATCGAGGGATCCCCTCTACATGCTGATTATGAAAACAATTGTTGCTGATCAATCAACAAAACTAATCGTTGTGGAATTACTGCTGTGGAATTACCGCTGTGGATTATAAGACTTTGTTTTCCAAAGGATCACAGACTTTGTTTTCCAAGAGTTAACAGACTCAGTTTTCCAAGGGATTAAAAGCTTTTCGCAATGGGATTACCTCCGAACAGTATGGAATTTCCAAAAACTTTATGGGATTATAATTTTGATTTTTCTTTTCCACTTGCTGGATTACTTCAAGATCAGAGACAGTTCAATGTTCCTTTCGTGTTGGACCCCATCCCCAAGGACTGGCGATGGCTTCCAAAAGGGGGGAGATGTAGTGGGCATGACCGTGTCCACTTTGATACACCTGTGTATTTTTGAACTGTTCCAGAGATGACCTTTACTGACCTCTCAGTAAAGCAAGACATTTACTACAAATTATTCCATTAGTTGTAATCTGAGAACATAGTCACCAAAAGAGACTATTTCTATCTTTGATTTTAGGCTGATGTGATCAAAAGAATAACTTTTGTCATTTTCATGATATATGTTATATGCTGTTATTCTTTTAATATGGAGTATTACTGTGTCACTCCTGCTGTGTTAAAGTTGAAGTCTCGGGTCACAGAGGCCCGGCTGTTTTGTTTAGAAAGGCAGAAGACAGTTAATCTGTTGTTTTTACGAGAATGGCTCCAGCACGCTCTGTCTTTCCTAAACAATTTCTCTCTGCTCTGATTTCACCTTGAATCTTGATAACAACAAGTGAACTCCTCGACTGGTTCTGTTGGACCAATCGAAAAATGACAACTCCTCTTCATCTCAGATCCTTCCTTAAAGTTCTAAGCTGTTGCTGGAACTGAGAAGTCTGCTGGGAACTTCAAAGAGATGTGAACCTTTCCCAAATAGCTGGATGATCTCAGTCACACACTAAGGACTCGTCATCCAGCTAAGAACTAATAACATGCTGTTGTGAGTCCACTTCGAACGAGCGTAAGCTCAAAACTTTGTTTATTCCTTCCTGGAATAAGTTTATCTTGAAGTCAGAGGCCAGGAGCTGACGCATTTTCTGATGACCAACGCGAAACCAGGAGACGTTGAAAACGTAAACTAGAACCAGCTCGGACGAACTAGGCCTGAAGGACTCTGTGCATCTGAAAGGCTGGTGTCATTTCTTTATCAGACTCGTCGTCGAAGGTAAAGAGCTGTTTACAAACGTACCTGGATTTTAGCAGAAGTCGGATGGGAAGTGTCACTTTTGGAAACATGCTCAAGACAATTTCCTGTAAACCATCTCTCCATCTTTCCTCCTATTCCCTCCCTCTCTCTCAATGCATGCATCTCTCTCTCTCAATGCATGCATCTCTCTCTCTCAATGCATGAATCTCTCTCTCTCTCAATGCATGTATCTCTCTCTTTCTCAATCTATCTGGAAACTATATTTAAGTTAAAGAGCCCTCAGACTAAATATGTTTAACATCCAGTATTGAAGTCTGTTGTGTTACATTCAAGTGTGCTGACGTGTTAAAGATAAGAAAGTGAAATCATGTCAATCAAGTGTAATGGTGTTAATTTAGTTGATTTATTTTTAATAAATGATAGTGTCTTTGACATATCAAACTAAGTTAACTTGTCCATTGTCACTCTATGGCTTCTGTTTTATTTATCCATCATAAAGAACACAAAAATATTGGGTAAACTGAAAAAGAAAGAATCCGTGAAATTACTATTCAATCTGAATAAGTAAATTAATTAAGGTAAAGAGGTCAGTATTAATATTGACCTCCTCATAATCCTTTACACAAATGCATCTCTCTCTCTCTCTCTCAATGCATGCATCTCTCTCTTAATGCATGAATCTCTCTCTCTCTCTCAATGCATGCATCTCTCTCTTTCTTTCTCTCAATGCATGCATCTCTCTCTAAATGCAAGCATATCTCTCTCTCAATGCATGCATCTCTCTCTCTTTCTCTCTCTCAATGCATGCATCTCTCTCTCTCAATGTATGCATCTCTCTCTCTCAATACAAGCATCTCTCTCTCTCCCTCTCTCTATCTCTGTGCATGTATCTCTCTCTCTCAGTGCATGCATCTCTCAATGCATGCGTCTCTCTCTCTCTCTCTCTCTCTCTCTATCAATGCATGCATCTCTCACTCTCTCTCAATGCATGCATCTCTCTATCTCAATGCATGCATCTCTCTCAATGCATACATCTCTCTCTCTCAATGCATGCATCTCTCTCAATGCATGCAACTCTCTCTATCAATGCATGCATGCATCTCCCTCTCTCTCAATACATGCATTCATCTTTCTCTCATGCTTGCATGTATCTCTCACTCTCTTTCTCAATGCATGCATCTCTCTCTCAATGCATGTATCTCTCTCTTTCTCAATGCATGCATGCATGTATCTCTCTCTCAATGCATGCATGTATCTCTCTCTTTCAATGCATGCATCTCTCACTCTCTCTCAATGCATGCATCTCTCTCTCTCAATGCATGCATCTCTCTCTCTCAATGCATGAATCTCTCTCTCAATGCATGCATCTCTCACTCTCTCTCAATGCATGCATCTCTCTCTCTCTCTCTCTCTCAATGCATGCATCTCTCTCTCTGAATGCATGCATCTCTCTCTCTCTCAATGCATGCATGCATCTCTCTCTCAATGCATGCATGCATCTCTCTCTCAATGCATGCATGCATCTCTCTCTCAATGCATGCATGCATCTCTCTCTCTCAATGCATGCATCTCTCTCTCTCTCAATGCATGCATGCATATCTCTCTCAATGCATGCATCTTACCCGAACGGAAAACCCTGGTTAAATAAAGAAGTGTGCGCCTTGCTAGCAGCCAGGGACACTGCATTCAAGTCCAGAGATACACAAGAGCTGAGAAAGAGCAAGAAAGAACTGGAGGATGGCATTAAGAAGGCCAAGGCCATGTATGCACAGAGGATCGAGGGACAGTTCACCTCACAAGACCCACGGAGCATGTGGAAGGGTATTAAATGCATAACAGATTACAAAGGCAAGAACAAACAATGCCCCAGGGACCCATCTCTGCCCGATGCCCTCAATAAGTTTTATGCACGTTTTGAAGATCCAAACAGACCAGCTAGCACCAGACTCACCTCATCACCAGATGAAGAGCATCTCAGAGTGACCGCAGCAGAAGTGAGAGGCAGTCTCAGAAGGATCAATCCTCATAAAGCAACCGGACCAGACAACATCCCAGGGAAAGTTCTGAAGGAATGTGCGGACCAGCTCTGTGAGGTGCTGGCTGACATCTTCACCACCTCACTTGCACTGGAGTCAGTTCCCACCTGCCTGAAGACCGCGACCATCATCCCAGTCCCAAAGAGCTCCACAGTGACTGGTCTGAATGACTATAGACCGGTGGCCCTCACCCCGATAGTCGCTAAATGTTTTGAGAAACTGGTCATGTCCCACATCAAGGCAACCGTCAACATCAACGAGGACCCTCATCAATATGCATACCGCGAGAACCGATCAACAGAGGACGCCATCTCTTCCGTGGTCCACACTGCTCTCACCCACCTGGATCAGAAGGACTCATACGTGCGTCTGCTCTTTGTGGACTTCACATCTGCCTTCAACACCATGATCCCCCAAACTCTGATAGACAAACTATCTACACTTGGACTAAGCCCCTCCATTTGTAACTGGGTACTAGACTTCTTAACAAACAGACCACAGTCCGTGAAGATCCACAACTTCTCCTCCTCCACCATAACCCTCAGCACTGGCTCTCCTCAAGGATGTGTGCTGAGCCCTCTTCTGTTCACTCTGCTCACATATGATTGTACAGCCACACATCCAGGCTGTCATATTGTTAAGTTTGCAGATGATACAGCGGTGGTGGGATGCATCACAAACAATGATGAGTCCAGCTACAGACAGGAGGTGGAACACCTGGAGAGCTGGTGCAAAGAGAATAATCTTCACATGAATGTGAAGAAGACAAAGGAGATGATTGTGGACTTCAGAAGGAACAAACACACCCACGCCCCACTGAACATAGGTGGATCTGCAGTGGAAGTGGTCTCCAGCTACAAATACTTGGGTGTACACTGAATGATAACCTCAGCTGGAGCAACAACACCACCAGCCTGATCAAGAAAGGTCATCAGAGACTCTACTTCCTCAGACGGCTGAGACGTGCTGGTCTGAGCAGCCCAGTTCTCACCTCGTTCTACAGGTGTGCAGTGGAGAGCGTCCTGTGCTCCAGCATCAACGTGTGGCATGGAGGCTGCACAGTTGCAGAGAGGAAAGCTCTACAGAGAGTGGTGAAGGCTGCACAGAAGTCTGTTGGAGTCAGTCTCCCCACCATCACAGACATTTACACCTCCAGATGCAGGAAAAGAGCCACCTGCATCATGAAAGACCTCACTCACCCAGCACACTCACTCTTTGCCCCACTCCCCTCAGGACGGAGGTTGAGGAGCATCAAATGTAGAACCACTAGACTGAGGAACAGCTTCTACCCTGAGGCTGTTAGACTCATGAATAAATAAAAATAAAAATAAACACTGCAAAATATCACATCATGCTGATGCTGATCTGTTTTCTTGTTGCTGTGTTCATCTGTGACCATCTGCTCATACAGACTCATGTTCGTGCTGCTGTTTATAATGATGTTTTTCCACTACATTAGGGCTTAGTGTATTACTAGTTGATGTTTTTCTTAGTTAATTCTAGATGTTATTACTGTTTTTCTCTTGCATTTGTTGTTGGATGTGTAGTGGACCTACCCAGGGTCAAACTAAGGTTTTTGAACTGTTCCAGAGATGACCTTTACTGACCTCTCAGTAAAGCAAGACACTTACTACAAATCATTCCATTAGCTGTAATCTGAGTCACATAGTCACCAAAAGAGACTATTTCTATCTTTGATTTTATTCTAATGTAATCAAAAGAATAACTTTTGTCATTTTCATGATATATGTTATATGCTGTTATTCTTTTAATATGTAGTATTACTGTGTTGCTTGACCAAATGAAAGTGTCTACTCAAAATATCTATGACAAAGTTGAATGAGGTGTCAGATTGACTTGCTCAGGAGTTGTTTTTGTTGAGTTCAGCTGAAACTCTCGGTAGCGTCGAGATGTCTCCTCTCTTTCAGACACTTTTCCAAAACATTCCTCTTTGTTATCTAAGCAGACTTGCTGTCAACCTTGAGTTTTTCACTTCACGTTTTCACACTCCTCTGGGCCCACGGACCAATGAGGAAAGTGTGTTCTAATCTCAACATTTTTGAGTAAAAGCGTTTGTTTGCAAGAACGCTTCAGAGTTTGGAAGGAACGAGAAAGTTCCTGATGAGTTTCTGGGAGCTTCAAAAGAGATGTGAACCTTCCCAAAGAGCTGAATGACCACCAGTCACGCGCTAAGGACTCGTCATCCAGCTGGGACTGATAACATGTTGTTATGGGTCCACTTCGAACGAGCGTAAGCTCAAAACTTTGTTTATTCCTTCCTGGAATAAGTTTATCTTGAAGTCAGAGGCCAGGAGCTGACATATTCTCTGATGACCAAGCGGAAACCAGGAGACGTTGAAACGTAAACTAGAACCAGTTTTGGACGTGCTGGGACTAAAGGACTCTGTGCATCTGAAGGCTGGTGTCATTTCTTTATCAGACTCGTCGTCGAAAGGTAAAGAGCTGTTTACAAAACGTACCTGGATTTTAGCAGAAGTCGGATGGAAGTGTCACTTTTGGTATCATGCTCAAGATAATTTCCTTTAAACCATCTCCCATCTTCCTCCTATCTTTTTCTCTCAATCTAAGCTGGAAACTACTTTAAGCTAAAAAGCCCTCAGACTAAATATTTAACATCCAGTATTGAAGTCTGTTGTGTGAATTTAAGTGTGCTGACGTATTAAATTGAAAGAAAGTGAAATCATGTCAATCAAGTGTAATGGTGTTAATTTAGTTGATTTATTTTAAATAAATGGTAGTGTCGCCTGGCATACCAAACTAAGTCAATGTCCATTGTCACTCTATAGCTCTGTTTATTTATCCATCATAAAGATCACAGAAATATTGGGTAAACTGAAAAAGAAAAGAATCCGTGAAATTACTATTCAATCTGAATAAGTAAGTTAATTAAGGATAAAGAGGTCAGCTTAATACTGACCCCTGTTAAAATCCTTTAGTTACATCTGGGTGGCACTATATGTGTTTAAAGACACAATATATGGTCTCCCTCATGTTTCCTTCATCTGGTGGCCGTACGAGTTTTTCTGAAAGTTTATTGATAAATTTGTGATCTCTCGTGAACTTGAAACGTTATGTTGGCATGATTGTTCCAATTTTTGGACTCTGAAGGTGATAATTTTTGGCTGGAGTGTTCAAGACAGGCAGATTCTGCATGTTTTTATCATTTGAAGCTGAGAGATTGTTATTGTTCAACTCCTTAACACGCTGTTGGAAGCTTTAGGTGAAGTTTTGTCAGCCCGTGGTCTGTGGGGGGGTTCTGGTTCCGTTCGACCCAGTTCACGCACAGACTCCGGTACAAAGCTTTGTTGACCGCCGAGTCAAACTGCCTGAAGAGCTGTTAACATCTGCGAGATTGCTGTGTGTGGTATTTTACATATTAGAGCAGGTCGAAAAAGCATATTACTGTTAAAACGTTGTCGGCTGGGTTCTGTCAGACCCGTTTCCTGCTCCATTAAAAAGTGGACCGGAACCGACCTTAAGTGGCTCCGAGCGAGTCCGTGTTTGTTCTGCAGCTGCAGTGCTGGGTTACTAAACGTAGCTAAGTCGTGCCTGTTTTAATTGTGATTGCCACGTTTCAGAATTTTGGGAAGTTAATTTAAAGCGTTTGAGTTGTTTAAGAGTCTAGAGTTGCGTGCTAAGCTAACGTTACAGAGACGTGTCGTACACGTTTGTTTATGAGCTGTGATTGGATAAACGAGAGCTGTGAGCTGTCAATCACTCGTGGCGAGCGCTGATTCGCTGTAGTGGGAACGCACGCCGTTGCGACCAACCCACTTTGTCGTCATTTCCGGC
>JBBPBX010025602.1:0-11253 GCA_038048925.1 Garcialebias charrua
TTTTTGTTTCTGTCCTACCCAGTTGTCGAACAAGCAGAGGAAAGAGCAGCAGCGGCACGAAAAGAAGAAGCGTCAAGAGGAGAGGCATCGGCAGAAGTTTCACAGTAAAGGAGACCAGAACCAGAACCTGCAAGAGGCTGTGACTTTAGTACCAGCTCTCAATACTCTCAGTATATAGACTGGGGCATGGCCAAAAATCCCTCTCCCCGCCTCTCTCCTGCCACTTCAGCTACCGATGGCTGTCCAGTTTTGCACATAGTGGAATTAAATGAATACAGTATATCACAACGGATACATTTTCCTAAAGAAAACCCTATAGCTATTGCTAAAAGTATAAAGGTGCCTGCAAACGTGTGTGAGTGAGATGTGTGAAAGTTGGAAAAGATGCTGTGACGAAGTGCGATTGTGTGTTTCTGTCGGGGTATTGATCAAGTTCATTCCTGAGTTTTTGTCTGTGAAACCTCAGACCTGGTCTACCTTCTTCGCTGCCTTTCCCTGCAGCTAATCCACTTCATCCAGGCCTTTAGATCCGCCACAGATCGGGTTGATGTTCATTCAGGCCATCCTGTCGGTGATCAAACGAGGAAAATGATTGTAATGTTCACAGTGTAAGGAATAATGTGGGAATACTTCAAAATAAACAACCTCTTGTTTTTGTAGTGTAATATGTTCAACTGTAGTTTATGTACTTCAACTGTATGAGTCTAATATAATTTCCAGACGTTTTTCTGCTTTTCCGTATTTCTATCAAATATAGCACTACAATCACATCCCTATAGTCTGAAATAATGAGCATTTCCTGGCAATGATTCAGTCGCATCACAAAATACATTTTTATGCAAAACTTACACTGATCATTGCAAAATGATCCGCTGATATCTAACGAGATGAAGTATTTGTAGATGCAATTAAATAAATAGAAAATATGCTGTTTTTACTACAGGCTGCTAATAAAGTAACAAGTACTGTAATACAAAGTTCCCTTTTTTATGTTTAAGCGGTTTTTACGTATCTTGTTTTAAACTTTTGTTCCATAAATACTCCCCCCCACATCCCCTGAAAATAATGGGTTACCAGGATTGGATTAAAATGTGTAAAAGCAGCCAGTTTCTGTAGAAATTTGTTTATACTTAATAATAATAATAATGAATTTAATTTGTAACACACTTTTCATTAACAAAAATCTCAAAGTGCTACAAAGTGCAACTAAAATCAATAATCAAATAAAAAACAAGTGATAAAATCAAGTAAAATCAATGATAAAACAACAAAAATCAATAATAAAATCAATTAAAAACAATGATATCAACTAAGATCAAAGATAAAATCATGTGGAGGCAGAGTAGGCTTGCTTAAAAATAAAGGTCTTTAAGCCTTTTTTAAAGTCAACCAGTGACTGTGGAGCTCTCAGGTAGTCAGGGAGGGAGTTCCAGAGGCGGGGGGCAGCCACACAGAATGCCCGGTCTCCCATGGTCCTTAATTTGGTTTGTGGAAGGTGAAGGAGATTACTGTTCTGTGATCATAGAGACCTGGGGCCTCATGTATCAAAAACCTGCGTGGATTTCCTACTGAAAAGTGACGTACGGTGAAATCCAGAAAAGTGTCTACGCACAAAAAGATCCAGATTTATCAAACTGTGCGTACACCTGAATCCACGCACATTCCTTTTGTACATCACAATTGACGTGGAACTGAGCGCACGTGAGACACCTCCCCTGACACGCCTACATTTACATATGTTAAACAGATGCAAATTACTTCCTGCATGTGTGAAGGACATGTTTGTTTGATCCCTGCGCGATCAGAAATGATTTCTAGATTCGGGAAAATAATGAATTCAATATAATATGAGTGAGGACAAACATCCTAAGTAAGAATAGTAATAAAATGTGTTCATCATGCAAAGAACGAGTGATTGTCGGTATTTGTGTGCGCGCGCACCCTGCTGTGGTGCGCGAACCGGCTCATTCATTCATTCTGTGTGGAAATATTAACTTTGCGCACGAGTTTATTACCATTATTACTGTAAACACAGAGGAACTTACTTGGATGTTTGCTAGAACATAGATCTTTGTTTATGTAGATGATGTGAAGAAACGAGTCTGTGCGTCTTGGTGGAGACTTTTCATGACATGATGTTGGAGTCTCCAGACGCAGCGCGCGCCCCGCAGCCCTGTGCGCAGTCTGTCTGTGAAGCTTTTGCTCTCCTACAAGTTATATAAGGTGTACTTTCACGTGTCATTTTGGAGAAATCTACAATAAACGCAGATAATGAAACACCTCCAGCTGCCGTGTCGACACCGGTGAGGGTGCGCGCGCGCTCCAAGCGCGACCACTCAGCCTTTGGAATCATATGGATGAGACATTCCATTGGACATGATCCGGCTTTGTGTGGACTGGACTGCACAGTCCCGATCGACCTGCAGCTCCCTCTGTGGAACAGTTTGACCGCTGCTTCTGTATGCACGCGTGATGCACGGCTCCCCAGAGCGCAGCAGCAGTGCCAAACTGGAAAATTATTATTTCTGAAAACGGCTGATAAGCCATATCCTAGATCGGAAAACTATATCTGTTTCTAAATAAATGCTCTGCGTGTTACACTATTTATTATAACCTCCAGTAAGGCTGAATGAATCCGTTCCTGTTAAATTTATTTTTGGCACAACGTTGCGCGTCCTTTATTTCACTGCGTCATGTGGATGTAATACTTGTTAATCGTGTGTTTGGAGGGAATATTAATCATTTTCACATCTTGAACTGTTAATAATAATAATAATAATAATAATAATAATAATGAATTCAATTTATAACGCACTTTTCATTAATGGAAATCTCAAAGTGCTACAAGGTGCAACATATTTGAATGTCAATAAGACAAATAATAAAACAATTAAAATCAACAACAGTATCAGCTAAGATCAAAAGTAGAATCATGAGGAGGAAGAGTATGCTCGGTTGAAAAGAAAGGTCTTCAAGCCGCTCTTAAAGTCAACCACAGACTGTGGGGCTTCAGTTTCTCTGAAACACCTGTAAGTGTCGCCAAAGGAACAAGAACCACAGAAACGTGCGTACGCCTGCTCGGGAGCTTGCGTGGATATGTACCTGGATGCGCATATATTCACGTTCAGTTCAGTTTTGATACATACGGGCTTTTGCGTGGAAAGTGACGTGCGCAATGTTTTTGTGCGCACGCACGGTTGATACATGAGGCCCCTGGTGGATGAATATGGTGCAAGAATGTCCTTTAGATAATCAGGTGAAGTTCCGTGTAAGCATGGGTGGGTAATGAGTTTTGTACTGAATTCTGTAGGTGACAGGAAGCCAATGTAGGTTATGGAGAATAGGCGTAATATGTTCAAGTTTACGGACTCTCAATAAAATCCTTGCTGCACTGTTTTGAATATATTGAAGCTTCTGAAGGTATTTACCAGGGATTCCAATAAACAGGAAGTTGCAGTAGTCGAGCCTGGAGGAGACAAAAGCATGGACGAGTTTCTCAGCGTCAGAGATGGGCGAAGTCTGGAGATGTTTCGAAGATGGAAGAAGCAGGTTTTAAACAGGAGCTTAATGTGATTTTCAAATGTAAGATGAGAGTCCATTTTTATTCCAAGATTTGTAACAGGTGGAGAGGGGGATGTCTTGTCCAGAAAAGGAAATTGTTGTTCTAGTAGATGTTTGTACCTGGTGAGGGGTGCCAATCAGTATGGCCTCAGTCTTGGAGCAGTTTAATTGAAGAAAGTTCTGATTCATCCATGCCCTTATTTCCTCCAGGCAGGTATGGCAGTGAGTGAAGATGGAGATGACAATGATAATAATAATAATGAATTCAATTTATAACGCACTTTTCATTAGTGAAAATCTCAAAGTGCTACACACATTCATACACACCGGTAACGGCAGACTACCAGGCAAGGCGCTTTCCAGTCCTACCGGGAGCAACTCAGAGTTAAGTGTCTTGCCCAAGGACACGACGACACATGGTGTGGGGAACCGGGATTCGAACAGCCAACCTTCTGATTGGGGGACGACTGCCATTACCACTACGCCACGGCCGCCATGGTGATGATGCTCCAGTCCTGATGTAAAGCTGTGTCGTCGGCATAACAGTGAAAAGAAATGCTGAACTGATTAATAATTTGACCTAAAGGCAGCATGTAAAGGGAAAACGGCAGGGGCCCCAGAACTGACCCTTGAGGGACACCACAGGAGACACAGACTGACTGGGAAGTGGCATTGCCAAGACTAACACATTCCAGCCTATTGGAGAGGAAAGATTTAAACCAGGACAGTGTCACAGAGACCGACCTCCACTACTATAAGCATTTGGTTCTTTGTCAATGTTTTTCTTTGTTTTCAGTACAGGGGATTTTTTATTTTTTACAAATACAGTACTGCACAAAATAGTGCTAATGTAGAGTGTGTAAAAGTAGATCTATTAAGCCGAAGGTGGGCAATAATGGTTTTTGCCAGTGTGTGTCTGTTAGCAACATATCATAAACCACTGAAAAAATCTGAATGAAACTTGTACTTTTGGCTGCCATAGCCAACTGACCTTAAAAACAACAACAAATGATTATGACTGTTAATTTTACAGATATTGATTTAAAATTTGGTGGAGTGGCAGCCGAGACTGATCCCCAACATGTTCTGAAAACTAAAAGATGCAAAGGAAATTTAAAATGTTACTATTAACTTTTTGGTAGCTAAATTTAATTATTGGATGTACTGTACGTCACAACTGGTGAACTGAGATGAGTAATGAATGAAATGGTGGCAAGTGACAAATCAAAACTAAATACTGTAGTGACAAAGACGAGGTAATGATTGTTTTTGAATTACCTTTCAAAAGCTCGGAGAATGTAGAAAAAAAACCACTCAAATCAAAGGAGTGTGGGGTGGGGAAGAGACTCAGGACTTTGTGCACAGTATTGATTGAACAGATACATTAGATAATGCATGTTGACCTACTCAGTAAGTCACATATTGCCACCCTCAATCCTAATTTTTTGACTTTCCTCTTTTCCCTCTGTCTACTGACATGTTTCCATCCTCATAGTTTTTGACTTTAAGTAACAATGAGATAATTATATATATAAAAAACTTCAAATGACAATAAAAAATTATATAAGTTCCTTTTATTACAAAAATCATAAAAAAAATAACAGGAATTGAAGATATTGTAGGATCCGATTTTTTTTTGTATTCAAACTTGACAATTTATGCACTCTTCTAAACACCACTTTACTGAAAGGCAACTATAAAGACCTGCAGGCTGAAATACTGTATTCAACAGCAAAACTCATGAGGTTTCTATGAAATGTTCACTACTGCTGCTAACATCAAAGCCAGAATATTGACTCAGTTTTGTCAACAGCCACTTGTAGACTGGTATAATAAGTTAAGCTTACCAAACATTACCCATCATTGAGACTGCAGGGAAAGAAAAAAACTTGTATTGTGGGTACCGGTAAGTTATGTCATTACTGTGGGTGTAATCTTAAAAATGTGGTTTAATTTACATTTTGTGGTCCGCTCCTTATAAACGTCATGGTAACTAGATAAACCAGTGCTATATTTTCTATAAAATAAAAGTTCTCCTGCTCGGACTGGTTTTTAGTCCAAACAAATGGTAATCCGTCGCACTTAGGGATTGTTTGACTTCAGCGCTGTAAGGGTGAAATCCTCCTGATGTGTTAAAAGTCCTGCCGAATGTTCTCCTTGTTTTCGTCGCCCTGCTGTTGTCTGAGCTGAGTGACTTCGTTTTCCAGTTGGACGATGGCCCGTTCGATCTCGTAGTTTTTGCTCACAAGTGACACCCAGCTGACAAGGAACAAATACAGATGTTGAGATGCCTAGAAACCAAAAGAGCATTTAGTAAAAGTCACATGCATAACTTCAAATGACATACTTGGACTCCAGCTCTCGCAGTTTGGCTCCTGCTGCCAACTGATCGTTCTTACGCTGCCAGTTCAAGTCCTGGATTTGCTTTCTGTGTACCAAAACAATGGTTAGACTCACAGATGTGAAAACTTTTATTTATTTTTAATAAAGTCCTTTAACGTGAAACATATCCATCATTTTACCTGAATTTGTGAAGTTCCTTCTGAGCCATCTCAATCATAAAAGCCAAATTACTGTGCAAGCAGAATAAAACGCAGTTACCAGTCTTCAGATCATACATGGAGTTAATATTAGGGATGCCCCGATCAAGATTCATTTTTAATGCCAATATTAATGTAAGTGATTTTTTAATAAGGATCAAGAATGATCAAATTCAAGTTTCAAATCCCGTTTAAAGACTCACTACTATTCTGTTGCTTTCAACACCAGATGATCTGTGTTTGGTCATTATATTTATTATCTGTGACGATTTTATGTCTATTTTTTTGTACTTCATTTTGTATGTTGCCTGTTGTCTGTACAGCAACTTTGGTTGGCCTTGTCGCTGTTTTAAGTGCTCTATAAATAAAATGGTATGGTATGGTAAGTTTCTTTATTGTCATTCGCATCACATGTGGTAACTGACGTGGAACAAAATTGCGTACTCAGGGTCCCAGTTACACCCAAAAGTAGCAAAAATATAAAGTATAAATAGAAACAGTACACAAGGATCTAAGATATACACTATATCTTAAAGGACAACACCCACCGTGACAGTAACAATTCACCATATTGGAGAATTACTGTAGTATTTTATGAATTTTATTTTCATTTTTGCATTTGGGCCAGGCGAGGGTTAAAAAAAAAAAAAAAAAACAACCCACTCCCGAATGAATCCGGAAACCTGGCCGAAAAGTCCCGAAGGGTCATGCCTTTCGTTACATTGATCTCCACCCAGAAAGCAAGGCAGAAGGTAGGAGTGAGTTTCCATGGAGGTTTATGAGAGTGAGAGTAAAACTGCATATTTCCTGGTGCATTTTTGTGTACAACTGGACCAGTGGTCTGCTTTTATTTATTATTTATTTTATAGACCTTTTTAATAAGATATAACACCGCTGCGACTGTTGCTGGCTGCTCTCCTCTGCCCAGAGAGGAGCGAGCCGCGCGGCTTCTCCCTGGCTCCCCGTTCCGCTGCGGGTCAGCTTTGAAGTTCGTGCTGGGGCTCGGTTCTGTCCAGCCTTGTTGCTGGAGCACGGGGAAGCACAGAGAGCACGGGGAAGCCCGCGCGCGATGGTACATCCAGACCGACAGAGCTCCGCGCTGCGGCTGCCTTTCTACTCCCGACCTGTCTGGTCAGGGGAGAGAATAAAAAGGCGATGCGGAAATGAATGAATTTGTCGCGATCAAGCGAATTAAACTAGTATGTCTACGTGGATGCTGCTCAGAATATGACAGACATCAGTGAGCAACCGCTTCTCTTTTTTTTTCCTCTCTTAGAGCAGCGGTCATGGAAGTTGATGAAGGCTTATTAAAACTCCGCCTGTAACTCCAAGGCGGAATCTTTAGTGATGTGAATGCCCATATTTGGAGAGGGGCAGATCTTCCCGGAGCTTCTGCTAAAATCTGCTATAAATCATGAAATAACACATTTTGCATTATTTCTCTACAATATAAATAAACGCTCCTGTATTATTTTTAAATAAACTAATAAATATTAATGGCGATGCAATTTGAAAACATGGTGGGTCATGGACTTTAATAACATAAAATAATAAAGTGTATCAAACATAGTGCAGGAAGTTATTCAAAGAGGTTAGCCAAAAATAAATGGCTACATGAGAAGCAATGTGGAACTTGCATTACTGGTATTTTGTATGTTGAAATGCGGATGTAGACGTGTTTCCTAATCACAGACAAAGTTGGTAATAGTTCCTCTTTTAGCCAGACTGAATGATCCTCACAAAGTTCCTCCTGAGTGATATGAGTCCAACTACAGTACATGTCAGTGTAATGCTTACGATTAAACGTCAGATGGTGCTGCTTTAAAAACACAATACCATACTGCGCTGCCTGCTAGCAGTGATGATGCTAACATTGCTAACAGATAAAGATCACATGTGCAATCATTGGAAAATGTTCCACTGGAGGAAAGTGATCTTTTTTTTTTTTCAGCAAGTGTTGGCTCTGTGGCCACAGAAATTTCCTCTGCCTCTTCAGCTCAGCTACTGTTCAGCCCAACACGTTAAAGTCATGGATGGCTGGATTATTTATTTATATTTAACAGTAACTGACCTGATTAATAAATTAGTGCTATTTTCTTTGACTCTGCATCAGTGCATGTGACTTTCATAACACCTGTGGTCTCTAGATTAAATGTCTGGTGCTGGCTGGGTGGTTTGTTAGCAAATCATTTACTGTCCAACGGCAGAAAAAAATTGCAATTGGAGCTTGGGTACCTTTAATTTCCAGGCCTGTACACCACAGCAGGTACCATATTACAATACAGGTAGTCCTCGACTTACGACATTTCGGGGTTACGTCACGAATCTCATAAAATATATATATATTTTTTTAAATCTTATATTATGTGTTTAAATGTTCTTGATTTTATGTGTCCAGCACTTTGTTGCAGCTGTGGTTGTTTGAAATGGCTTTATAAATAAAGTATTATTATTATTATTATTATTTTGAAGCCGATTTACGCAGTTTTCGGTTAGCTTTGGTTAGCTCCGGCTTCGACAGCTGGCTTTGGATGGACCGTGTGTCCGATCAGAGGTTGCTGCGCTCTGATACATGAGCTGGAAACGCTCTGTGAACTCTGTGGACGTCTCAGGCAGAGGAACGGCTTCGCAGCCTCGGATGTTGCTGGGACACCGAGCTAACATGCTAACACGCGGAGGAACGGTTTTGCGGCCTTGGATGTTGGAGGAACACCGAGCTAACAGGCTAACACGTGGAAAAACGGCTTTGCGGCCTCGGATGTTGCTGGGACACCGAGCTAACAGGCGGAGGAACGGCTTTGCGGCCTCGGATGTTGCTGGGACACAGAGCTAACAGGCTAACATGCGGAGGAACGGCTTTGCGGCCTCGGATGTTGCTGGGACACCGAGCTAACAGTAACACGCGGAGGAACGGCTTTGCGGCCTCGGATGTTGCTGGGACACCGAGCTAACAGGCTAACACGCGGAGGAACGGCTTTGCGGCCTCGGATGTTGCTGGGACACCGAGCTAACAGGCTAACACGCGGAGGAACGGCTTTGCGGCCTCGGATGTTGCTGGGACACTGAGCTAACACACGGAGGAACGGCTTTGCGGCCTCGGATGTTGCTGGGACACTGAGCTAACACACGGAGGAACGGCTTTGCGGCCTCGGATGTTGCTGGGACACCGAGCTAACATGCTAACATGCGGAGGAACGGCTTCGCGGCCTCGGATGTTGCTGGGTCACTGAGCTAACATGCTAACACGTGGAGGAACGGCTTCGCGGCCTCGGATGTTGCTGGGACACTGAGCTAACACACGGAGGAACGGCTTTGCGGCCTCGGATGTTGCTGGGACACTGAGCTAACACACGGAGGAACGGCTTTGCGGCCTCGGATGTTGCTGGGACACCGAGCTAACATGCTAACATGCGGAGGAACGGCTTCGCGGCCTCGGATGTTGCTGGGTCACTGAGCTAACATGCTAACACGTGGAGGAACGGCTTCGCGGCCTCGGATGTTGCTGGGACACCAGGCTAACATGCTAACAGGCGGAGGAATGGCTTCGCAACCTCAGATGTTGGAGGGACACCGAGCTAACATGCTAACACGCGGAGGAACGGCTTCACCAGCATACCAGTAAGTTATTAACTCTTTTTTCCCTTCATTATGGCTCCTAATGTATGGAGCTAACATGCTAACAGGCCTTACTGTAAACAGTTTGGACTGCGCGGACTACAGGCAGCCTCAGATGTTGGAGGGACACTGAGCTAACATGCTAACAGGCGGAGGAACGGCTTCACCAGCATACCAGTAGGCCATTAACTCTATTTCCCCTTCATTATGGCTCCTAAATGTATGTGTTTTTTGATAAATATGTAGGGTAATGTGTTAAGTGCTTGGTAAAAATACAGTACTGTACATATGAGGTGCCGTTTGGACGTTTTTTCTGACTTACAACGATTTTCGAGTTACGAAAGGGCGTAGGAACGGAACTGCGTCATAAGTCGGGGACCACCTGTACCACAATGCCTGGCTGACACAATATTAAACCTGAGACAATATTAGTTCGGGAGCTGTGAGTGCCCGACACTCTGATACTGATCAATAAAAGATATCTCAATCAATACGCCAATTCGATCAGGACATCCCTAGTTAATAATTTAAGAAGGCTGCTGTCACTTACTCGTTATAGACTTTCCACGCGTTGGTTCCATACTGTGACATGAGCTCCAGGTTCTCAATTCGGACCGCCTGGTGCTCCAGCTGAGCCATCGAGTTGTTCACACACTCCTGCCAAGCTGTAATGTCGTTCTTCTGCCCTGATGAAGGCGCTGGCAACTCGTACCTTCACACAGGTGGAAACATGTTTAAACAAGTTATCAATGTTTAGAAACTGAACAACAAAAGTTAAAATAATTTTTTTAAAAATCAAATATTTATTTTGATGTAAGCCGTTGTAACGTTTATGTCAAGATATACGGTACATTCTAACTGATAGTTATATGCTCTTTCAAGTTTGTTTGCTAAAAATAATAATTTTAAATTTGTTTTAATTTTAAAGATAAATTCCCATTTAGTGAAATTTACAAGCATGTGTGTGATAAACTAAGGATTTTTTGTCATCTGTGTATGTTTCCCATACAAGACGAAATTCGTCTCTGCATTTAACCCAACCACCACCAGGTGGTGCAGTGAGCAGCCATAGAAAGCGCCCGGGGAGCTGGGGAAATGTGTGTAGTGGCCGGGGCCGGGGTTTGAACCTGTGTCCTTCGGGTCCCAAAAACTAGAAAGATTAATTCAAGTAAAAAAGATGTCCCATATATTTTTCTTTCAAGTAATCAGAAGTACCCCACTTCTTGCACAGTTACTGCTGGTCATGAACCCCAGCGACCCCGACGACCCGGATATGAGGAAGCGGGTAAAGATGGATGAAAACTAAAATTGCAACTGCAATATTGTATTAAAGTTTTTATTTTATTACTGATTACATATGTATACAATACATATTATGCTGTACCTGTACAGTATAGTGTTTTTATTGTGTTGACTATGTTTATTGTATCTCTAGAAGGTCAGAAGGTTTTAGCTCAAACAGGAGAAAAGAACATGTTACATGATAACTCCACCAGGCTGCTGCAACAATAGGTTTTACCTTTTCATGCTCAGAAGT
>JBBPBX010025602.1:20834-33117 GCA_038048925.1 Garcialebias charrua
AAATGAGTCATGCGCTCCTCCTGGCCATCGCGCAACCACATTTAGCAGGTTATATTTCGAATCAGATATAATTTGGACATTTATGGAGTGGTATTGCTTCCGATTGAGGAATGGGAATGCGTCAGGTGAAGGTGCTTTGATCCGTATGTGTGTACAGTCTATTGCTCCGATGGTGTTTGGCAGTCCAGCAATAGCATGAAAATCAGTCTTAATTTGTACTTGTTCTGCGGCGGTGTATGGGAATTTTATGTACCTGGGTGTTAATTTGAGGAGGGCTTTGATGACCAAGGGGAGCGCACGACTCACCGAAGCCTGCGACACACCAGACAAATTAAACTTAAAATTATAATTCTAATTCAAACAGAATAACCTATTGTCAAGAATAATTATGGTGCGTGATTTTTTTAAACCCAAAATATTTTCTAAATAACGAAGTATAAAGTTATTAGTGGAGAAAATCCGTCTGGATAACAGCAGACTGACTGCTCGTAAAATATACGACAGGTCTGGACCACACGTAAATTTTGTTCGTATCTGAAAAAAATCTTAGAATACGAAAACATTGTTGAATGCCACAAATGCTCCTAAATCACTCGTACGCACAGTTTAAGAACAAATCTGTGCGTACGAACGGTTCTTGCATGAGGCCCAATGTTATTTTATGACACAGTTAAGTGCTTTAAAATTGTGTTATTTCTTTTTTATTGTACTCTATCAGTCCCAATTAATTATCTGAAATTTTCCCATTGTGTGTGTGGGCGCGTGTGTGTGGGGCTGCCATCTGGGGTTGTTGGGGTTCATGGGCCCAGGGTGGGTGTTGCACCTTTCCCACCCACATTTTGCTGTTGCTTGTCTGGGAGTTGAACCTAGTTTGGCTGGAGGCTCTCTGATCACAAGCTCACCCTCTCTAGCCTCTGCACCACCACTCCCCCTTTTGTGTGTTTATTTTTTTTAACATACGTTATTTTATGAAACATATTTTTAACTCTAAAATTGTGTTATTTCCTTTCACTAAAGTGTTAGCATTCATTGTTTTGTTTTACAAAACATTAAACGTGCATTATGTGTTTACTAGCCTAACATGCAAGTCACTATAATCTGAAAATTATTGTAGTCTGCAAGGCAGTTAACACATACACTCTTTAGTTACATCACAAATTCAAATGTATTGACCAGCAACAGTGAGCAATTAAAAAAAAAATCTTTATATTTATTTATTTTTAATTAAAAAAAATAAGCAACTTCCCAGCACCTAGGAATTAGCACAATAATCAGATCAGTCACAACTTAAACATTTATCAACTCCACCTGTAGTGAATCTAACACAGGTGTTAACATTTAACTCGCTTAATTGACTCACAGAGCTTTTTCATCACCACAAGTGTTAAAACAACGCCCAAATCAACACCCATCAACTCAAACATTATTGAATTGTCATGGAAACAGCACATTAATTATGTAAAAACTAAAAATTCCAGAGCCACTGCAGTGCTCTACAAAGTTACGGATTTATTAAATGACAAAGCCTTGTGTTTGCTGTATAAATCCCACATCTACAGTAATTTATTGTGTTGATATATGGGGAAAAGCATGTAAAACCATTATTAAGCCCATTTTTATTCTACAGAAAAGAGCTAGGATTATTACAAGAAAGTCTTACATGTCATCCTTCAAGTATATTGAAGTTTTAGGATTTGATGGACTATAATATTCTATTAGTATTGTATAAAGCTCCGAATTCTATACTACCATCAAACATTCAAACGCTTTTTGTAAAAAGGAAAAGTCGTTATAATTTAAAGGGACCAGACATTTTTGTAAAACCTCAGAACCAGTTTAAAGGGTTGGTCTACATCAATACAAGGAATAAGTTTGTGGAATAGTTTGGAAAACAATGTAAAAAAGTAAAGTCAATTTCTATATTTAAGAAAATGATTAAGACTTGTTGAAAAGATATTTATAAATTTTAGTTAATATGAAATGTAAATTTGTGATGAGTTATTTATTTTGTTAAATAATTTATTGATGACCATTGTTTTGAATTGGTTGTTTGAATTGATTTGTTTTTGGAAAGGGGGCAGATATGATACGATTTTTTTCTTCTTCTGCTACCTTTCATTTTAGATTTTTTCTTTCTTTTTTCCCTCTCTATGTGGTTTGTAATTTCTCTTTCTTGTTTTAAATCTGAAATGAATAAAAAAATATACATATAGCACTGAAAAAACAGCACTGCAGATTTTGCTGCGTACATGTCACCACGTGAGTGCAGCTACAGCGTGCGCTCTCAGGACATTATTACATGCAGTGTTCCTTCAGTGTGGTCTGAACTAGGCTAAAGCGCCTTCTCCTACTCCACTCTCGTTTCCTGGAATATCTTGCAAAAATATATGAAGCTCTCGACCTTGACCTCTCTAAGTGGCTTCATACATCTACTGTATTAAGTTCCTGGGAACAACCAATGCAGACATGTTCCTGTTTATAGTATTCTACACCACCTTACAACCTAGCAATTTGTTTTCTTCTTACATTTTCTTTTAAATACCATTTTCTTTTCACTTGCTAAAAAAAAATCTCAATTTGTAAGCGTACTTTATGATTGTCTATTGTTGTCTGTGGTCCACTGTTGTCAACACTCTCTCTCTTGTAAATGAGTCCCGAGGCTCAATAGGATTAACCTGTATACAGTAAATAAAGGTTGAATAATGTCTGAACTTCAAAAATGAAGTGAAAACAAAAGAAATGTCAGACCAAAATCAAATTACAGCCGATGAACGCAGCCAGGTCTTTAAGAAATTGGGATGAGGGTATTCCAACAAAAACAAGACCCGATAAAGCATCATTCTGAAACTGATCCTACCGCATAGGAACAATTTTCAGCTAATATTCCTTTGGTGCAATAAAAGTACTATTTTGTGTGTCAAACTGTTACTTTGATATTGTGCATGATTGGAAACATAGTTTTGGAGTAATTTCAAAAATGTTTTTATGTGATCACAAGTGGTCACATATGAAAAACATGGTAAAATCATGTGGTTTTTCTTTGAGGTTAAGTTGTTTATCTACAAGCCAAACAAATTAGGAGAGTCTTTAAGCTTTAATTTGGCAAAATGATTTTTTTTAATAGATAGATAGATACTGTAGATAGATACTGTAGATAGATACTGTAGATAGATAGATAGATAGATAGATAGATAGATAGATAGATAAGCCTGATAAGGCGCTTTCGACGTCATGACGTCAGCACACGTACGTCTGTTTCGAGAACTTACGCAGTACGTGCAGCCAGCGGTTCTGAGAGGAAGGAAGATGGCGGACAACAAAGGCGAGGAAGATATGGAACCGCCAGCTAACTCGGATCCAGTGCCTTCGGCGCCAGCTAGCGAGCCGACGGATACAAAACCCGAAAATACGGTAATAGTTATAGAAGCGGAAACAAAAGGAGAATCGGAAACTGAGCCTCCCGATAAGGCTAACGAAGAACCTCCGCCCAGCGCTGGTAGTGAAGCAGTGGACGTTAGCAACAGCGAAGCTACTGTGGACGTTAGCAACAGCGAGGCTACTGCTGCTGCTGCGGCGGGAGAATCCAACGGGAGCCCGGCGGCTGGAGAATCCACCGGGAGCCCGGCGGCCGGAGAATCCACCGGGAGCCCGGCGGCCGGAGAATCCACCGGGAGCCCGGCGGCCGGAGAATCCACCGGGAGCCCGGCGGCCGAAACAACAGGCAGCACCAACGCGGAGCCGGCCACACCGGCGACAGCTGAAGCCCTCCCCGCCGTGGACGCTTCGGTTGGCGGATCTACAACTGAAACGTTTCGCCCTCCTTCTGCTCCAGCGGCCGCCGCCACACCGGTACCCACTCCCATTAATCTGCTGGATACGTGCGCAGTGTGTAAACAAAGTCTGCAGATCCGAGACTGTGAACCGAAACTACTGCCCTGTCTGCACTCCTTTTGCCTGAAATGTATCCCGCAACCAGACAGGCAGATCAGCGTGCAGGTGCCTGGACCACACGGGCAAACTGACACGCACATAGGTGAGTGTACATGTGTCAGGCCTATGCAGTATCACCTGTCAGACTAGTCCTGGTGTAAACTCGGTTTAGATTGGACTTTCTACTGGAACCGATGGCTTCAACTGTTGTGGAGGGTAAATCAGTGATTGGGAGGTGGCAAGCAAGTGGTGTTGTCTTGACTTTATACCTCAAAGCACAGGTGATGATGACTAAACATTACCATAGAGTCTAAAGCACTTTGAGATTTTCATTAATGAAAAGTGCGTTATAAATTGAATTCATTATTATTATTATTATTATTATTAAAGCTAAGTCTGGTCCTCTGGACATTCAAATAACAAAACAAAATTTTGTATGTCCAGAGGACCAGACTTACCCTTTTTAGATTTTTCTACCTGGATTATTGAGCATGCATCAGGTATTACCATAGAGATTAATTTCACGCTACATAATTGAATTTCACACAGGTGGCTCATTTGAGATTATCCAATTTCCTACAAAAAAAAAAGAGGGTTTGTCACCATCACCATAGAAGTAGAACAAATCAAACACATCTATGATTACAGTACCGGTAGTTGAAAATCTATAAGGAATATTCATTCAAACTTTATTTGCAGGTTAGTCTCATTGCATTTACGCTGTCAGTAATGTTATAACAACGCCATGGTGTACAACAAGGCTCATGCAGTGTCATTCAATACAGCAGGCAATAAAGTACAGTATTCTGATTTAGTCGTGATAAAACCAAGAGCCCTTCTTACGGTAATTAAAACACCAGAGAACTGAAACAAATACAGGTAGTCCTCGGGTTACGACGTTTTCATCTCCCATTAAAAATATATATATATTTTGAAAATTTTATTTTGAAAAGCCGAGTTACGCGGTTTCCGGTTTCAGTAGTAAACGTAGCTAGTGGAAGAATTCTGCCCTGTACTCTCTAAATAAGCTAAGTCTGGTCCTCTGGACATTCAAAAAACAAAACTGTACATGGTACAACTTACTGTTACTGTGTGTACTGTGAACGCGGTTTTATGTCATAAACGAATACGGAGGATGGACCGAGCTGGACGGCGATTTTACGTCGTAAACGAATGGCGAATACGGAGGAGGGACGTAGGAAACGGCTTCACAGTAGGAAATTAACTCTTTTCCCCCTTCATTATGGCTCCCAAATGTATGTGTATTTTGATAATTATGTAGGGTACTGTGTTAGGATAGGCTAAGTGCTTGTATACAGTACTGTACGTATAAGGTGAAGTATTTACGTATGATCCGACACGTCGAAATTGGGTTTACGATGCAGCGTAGGAACAGATCTCTGTCGTAAGTCGAGGACTACCTGTACTTACCGTAAATTCACAGATATTAAGCATTCATTCAGCTCTTGCTAGGATTTAAACTTACAAAGGTTTTAAATAAATTACTTTTCCTGTATCATATTTTTAATCCTGGGAATAATGACACTTTCTTGCACTAATAATATCTTCTGTACTATATCACTGTATTTTAATCTGATGCTTTTTTGCAATGCTAAAAATTAATTTATTACATGGTTTATACAAAAATGTCTTACTGCGTTAAAAAGGTGCCACCTATCTTCGTAAAATATGCTGGTACATTTTTGGAAAACACGATTACCAGTTAATTCTGAAATGGTGCTTCAGATTTAAACGGAGTGAATTTAACCTAAATCTAAACCAAAGCCTTCATCTTTTATTTTGATGTAAAACATCATTGGGCTTGAAACCTGCATCTATTACGGTACTAGGTTTATTTTGTGCTATTTAAAAAACAAAAACTGCACCCACCCACATAAGTTGTCTCTTAAAAGTCAGTTAACCAAATGAAATCTCAGCTTTATCCTTCAAATTTCAGTTTCTGTATGACAGTTCAAACCATTTGTTTTTCATCTTTATATTTTAGTAAAATAAGGCTTGAATTGTGTTTTTAGCTACAGCTTTGGATGTTGTGTTCTTGCAGCACTTGTTTGTGGTCAGTAAAACTAATAAACAAAACTTTTTGTTTTTCTACAATACTTATACCACAAAATGATTAATTAACCGTATCCTCCTGAATAATGAAGTCTATATGTTTTTTTTATTAACCAGATTTGAACAAATCATTAATGTAACTTGGTTAAATGGATTACAAATTACTTTATCGCTTACTGGCTCAGAATTTTATTAGTAGAATATTAATTATTATTTATGACAACTTAACATTAACCAAGATGTAAAAAAATGACTTTGTTATGACAACTTGACATTTTAACCAATGTCAACTTTAAAGACCGTGTAAAGTGAATTTCAACATTTTCTTCAATAAACATTATAAATGTCATAATTGTAATCTTGTAAATGAGTAAAAGGAGTTATAGAGCAAACTGTGTATAAAGATATTTCTGTTTCAGGATTTTTTAGGCGTGTTTTAAATGTGACCGCGTTTCGTCACGCGGTCTTCTTAAGTATAGCCCCACCCCCTGCAGCTCCAGCCGTATAAATTCGCCTCGGTGGAGCCGTTCACTCGCGAATCGCAGATAGCATCAGATAGCAATAGCATAGATATTTTGTTCATTGTTAGCTAGCTAATCAATTATGCCTCGTTCGTGCATCTTCCCTGGATGTCGCAATGGTCAGGGCACCCGTACAAATCATAACGTGTTTTTATACCGCGTGGTTTTATACCGAGTATCTGTAATGCCTGGATAGGTCAATGGATAAAGCGTTTGCCTTCCGTCCCAAACCTTATGGGTTCAATTCCCGCATGGTACAACTTTTTTTTTTTTTTTTATTCATTCCAGATTAAAAACACACAAGAAAACTATTTACAAAAACAGCGTAACTCTTGGAAAAAGTAGCTGCTGTTACAGACAGAACTCAGATAAAAACGGAGCAGGTTTACTGGCTCTGCTCCTGTCTGCCTCTCCACACACAGCTCAGCTGCAGGCCGCAGTACTGCGCTGAAACCACGCCCACGCGCTGACACGCCCCCACAGTTTCAGACCAGGGCACAATTATGTTTTTTCATGATTTTTGAGACTTAATTTTATAATGGTAAATGGTAAATGGAGCTTATTTATATAGCGCTTTCCAGCCCCCTGTGAGGAGCCCCAAAGCGCTTTACAATACCAGCCATCCACCCATTCATTCAGACATTCATACACCGGTAGTGGTAGCCTGCCTTGCAAGGCGCCATCCAGACCTACCGGGAGCAACTCGGGGTTAAGTGTCTTGCCCAGGGACACAACGACACATGGTGGGCGGATGCGGGATTCGAACCTCCAACCTTCCGATCAGGGGTCGACTGCCATTACCACTACACCACGGCCGCCCCATATAATAAGGAAAATTATAATATTATAAGGAAAACAATGTTTTTAATCAGTCAGATTTATATGGGTGATTAATAACACATATTTATGCCATGTGACAAACTAAAAACACACATTTAATTTCACTTTACATGGTCTTTAAGGTGTCATAATTTACAGAATAACACTTATTGACAACAGTCATAAACATTCATAAAGACTCATTAATGTTCATGACGGTGTCTTGTCAGTCTTATGCACACCCCTTCAAATAAAGTGTTACCATTATTAATTAGTAGAATATTAATTATTAATACTAATAATTAACCCATTAAAAATGTTTTCTTATTACAGTATTGACTCAGAAATTCATTTTCATTTTATTTCAATCACCTGTAGAACGACTGCCGTATGGACAAAATACCAAATACAGGTAGTCTCCGACTTACGAGCGAGTACGAAATCGTGTATGTTGGAACCCGAAACACGTGTCGCTCGTAAGTCCGGATTTTCGGTCGTAAGTCGGAAAATGTATGCTAGCGCTACTACGAACACTCGTTTTTCAACACAAACGTACATAATGGTTCAAAAACATGCTCGGAACGTTGTTTACAAACGGTTAGCTAACACACTTTCATCTAAAAACACATACCAGTGCTGTATTTTCTGTATGTTCTGTACAACTTTACTGTTCGTAAGTCAGCTCGTAAGTCCGGAAACTCGTATGTCGATGCGCTCGTAAGTCCGGGAGTACCTGTATTTCTCATCCTTATCTGTTAAAGATCCTGTTTATTTATTGACTTATGAGGCTTTAGAAGATGTATACAGTACCACATTTATGAGCATTGAAACAAAACAAAACAAACTTTGACAATGTAATTCGCGCCCCGGCCACTACCCAGCTTGGGGTGTCTATGAGTGCACACCTATTTCTCCAGCTCCCCGGGCGCTTTCGGGCTGCTCACTGCACCACCTGGTACAGGTATTCCCCGATTTACGAGCGAGATCCGTCACAAGGGGGCGCTCGTAAACCGGAAATCTCGTAATTTGGAACGGCCGCCATTTCTCTCGTAAACCCGGAAGTCCGCTCGTAAATTTCGCCAGCGCACCTAAAAACACTCTATTTTCATCTAAAAACTACTTTTGAGTGCATAAAAATGATCGGAAACGTGTGTTTATATGCTTAACTTGCTAACTGTAGTGAAAAAACACATGAAAACTCAGTATTTTTTTCGTTTTTTCCAAAAATTCGCAACCCGGAAGTCCGCTCGTAAATTTCGCCAGCGCACCTAAAAACACTCTATTTTCATCTAAAAACTACTTTTGAGTGCATAAAAATGATCGGAAACGTGTGTTTATATGCTTAACTTGCTAACTGTAGTGAAAAAACACATGAAAACTCAGTATTTTTTTCGTTTTTTCCAAAAATTCGCAACCCGGAAGTCCGTTCGTAAATTTCGCCAGCGCACCTAAAAACACTCTATTTTCATCTAAAAACTACTTTTGAGTGCATAAAAATGATCGGAAACGTGTGTTTATATGCTTAACTTGCTAACTGTAGTGAAAAAACACATGAAAACTCAGTATTTTTTTCGTTTTTTCCAAAAATTCGCAGCTCGTAAGTCTGGAACCTCGCAGATCAGAGCGCTCGTAATTCGGGGACTACCTGTTGGTTGGGTTAAATGCAGAGACGAATTTCGTCTGTGTATGGGAACATACGCAGATGACAGGAATAGACATTATTATTATTATTATTATTTCTAATCAGTAATAGATATTTGTAATTTCAGCTGGGATAAACTTGGGAAAGTGTTTTATTTATCTTATTTGTATTTTCTGAATATTGAGTTGTGTAATAAAAAATCAATGCACAAGTTTGCATACTGTCACAATAAAATGATAGCAGCAGTAATAAACAGCTGAGATGTAATATTTTTCACCTTTACATACAATTGATCTTATCTTGGTTCAAACTGTGACATTTATCTTGTATGTACTTAACAAAAAATTATTTATGAATTTTGTTTTTATTTTTGTCATCGTGCATGTGTGTATTGCCTACAAACATGAACAGTGTATGCAATGCTTCCTTTCAAAGTGACAGCTGTGTTAAATGTTTGTGGTTTTTGTTGTTTTTTTTGTTGGGGGAGGGGGGTTCCTGAGCACAATCCCCCATCCAGCTGTTTCCACAACTAATCACACAGAGGGGACCCAGGCAGCTGGAACTAACACAAACCGGCCTTGTGCTGCTCAAGTCGGTGTATACCGGTTCAAACTGGCTTGAACTGGTTTTTACCCCCAGATGTCTAGGTTTTTCATTACCGTCTGGGGCTTGTGGATTTATGGGTTTATGAGGCAGAGCAGAGCTTCATATCTTTTTTACTTAATTGTCATACGACCATTATTGGACTTGAGTGGTAAAGTTAATCTGCTGAACTAGTTATTTGTTGCCGTCAATGACTAAATCAATAACTCTAATCCAGTTTAGAAAGTTAACGTGATCAGGTGAAGCAGCCATTATTGTGTAGCTCTGTGATCTAATATTTTAATAAAAATGCCAAGTATGATGTGACTGATTTTTCCAGAGACTGAACATAAGTCAATTAACCCTTATGAATAGCCATGGATTTCCCACTGTGCAAAGCTTTTTTTTTTAAATAAAAGGAACTTCTTGAAGGAACAGGAAATTATAAAAATAAAGAAAAGGTCAGCTAAAGTCAACTTTATTTATAGAGCATATTTAAAACAGGAGCTGGTGCTTAAAGCCTATTTTATTTGAAGGAAGACTATTTTTTTATGAGAGGCAGTTTTTTTTTTTTCAGGTACTAGTCCTTGATGATGACAAATTACTGTTTTGACTTTTTTATTTATTAAAAAATCAATGGAATTTAACTTCACAGGTTGAATTTGAAGACCAGATCTTTGACCTGACCTTTCCCCCTCTCTTCTTTCTCCAGTAAATGTTATGAGGTGTTCCGTTTGCTGCCAGGACTACAAACAAAGTGACATAATTGACAACTATTTTGTCAAAGATACCACAGAGGCCTCCAGCACATTGGATGAAACAGCTGCACAGGTATTTAAAAAAAAATCTACATGTGTAAATTGGATTTTCTGCATGAATGCTTTTGTGCTTTTATTTGCTATTTTTAAAAAAACGGCATGATCTTACATTTCTGAAATTAATTTTCTAATGGTGTTAAAACAATGTTGAGTGCTGTCTGAAAATGCTTGTGCTTTGTTCATTGATTAAAAACAAAAACATTGATTATCCTCTATCGTTTCTTTTGCATGCGTAAACCATAAAAGCCCAGAGGGTAATGTGGCTGACAGAGAAGTGCATTACTGTATACTGTACTGTATAGGAATAGACTTGGTGAAAAATTGATGCTTGTTCCTGGGAACCTTTTTCATAAAACTCAAAGAAGGTACCATAGGGACAATTTCACAGTTACTGTATTTACTTTGGGAACGTGGAGTATTCTTGCATTTATAATGCATAATAAAAAGACTGAAATTGGAACACACTGATGCAAATGCCTGTTGGATCTTGCAAGAGGTTTGGAATGGGTTCACTTTAGTTTAGCTCTGGCTGCAGTCGTCTTTATCTAAAAGGCGTCTTTATCTAAAAGGCATCAATGTAAAATATTTTCAGATAAATTACATCTTTGTAACAAGTACCAGTTACAACATTTCTTAAGATTTTGTTTGAAATTCTGTCTTTACATTGTTTTAATATGCATGTACAACACAAATTCATTATTTCAACTGTGTTTTTTACACTTCAGCAGATTACTGTTTATCACTGATCTTAACAAATCAGTCCAGAAAAGGAAAAATTACCCTCAGAATTTTGGACATTGGCATCTAATTTTCTTATTTTTCTTTCTTTTTTGCAGTTCTATTTATTGTTAATGTAGTTTGTGATGTTCAAAGATATATTTTACTCAAAACAGTGATATTAGCTGAAAACAGAAATGATATAAGGAGATTGGAATTATGCATATCTCGGCTACATATTTCATTTTGTTAGCAAAAGTTAAGGTTCAAAAATATGTTTTCTTGTTTGTCCACATTACAATTAAATTGTCTAATATGCTGAATTTGTTTGTGGTAAAATTAATATTATTTTTGCCCTAAATGCATGTTTTTTTTAAATTATGTGCCACCAATGAAATGCTTGAAATGGCCTGACATAACATTGATGTTTTTGGTAAATACAAACTAATTTCAGAGAAGGCTCATCTCTTTATTTAATTTTATGACTGCCTTTAAATTGTATAAACACACATTATTTATATATATACAGTATATATACCGTATGTGTGTGTGTACCGGTGTGTATATATACATATGTATATGTGTGTATGTATATATATACATATGTATACTGTATGTGTGTATATAAATACATATGTACCGGTATACTGTATAATACATACATAACAATAGATTCTAGAGAAACCAAGGCCACTCTTCATCCCTTGTAGTTATTCTAGATTGTTTTCTCTTTCAAGGTCTGCACAAGTTGTGAGGACAATGCTGGAACCATCGGCTTTTGTGTAGAGTGTGGAGAATGGCTGTGTAAGACTTGTGTGGAGGCCCATCAGAGAGTCAAAATTACCAAGGATCACAAAATTCGTACAAAGGAAGACGCTGATGCTGCTTCTGGTAAGAATGCTTAAACATTAAAATAGCAAAAACCTGAAAGAGAAACTTAACAAAGTTGAGTCAGGTCCTCTGGACGGTTTCTTTCTGTTGAAACGTTTCGTCTTCCATCCAAAAGACTTTGTCAGTCTGAGGAGCTGCAACAAGCTCAGTCTTATAAATATCACCTTCATATTGTGGATCAGGATACGGTATTCTGAAAGAGATGATTTTACAGTACCCTGATGCATGCTCAATAATCCAGGTAGAAAAATCTTTAAAAAAAGCTACCTGTAAGTCTGGTCCTGTGGACA
>JBBPBX010025603.1:19968-35978 GCA_038048925.1 Garcialebias charrua
TTTCCCATGTTTCATTCTTCATTTTATTCCTTCTGCCAGTTCTGCCCCTCATTTCTCACTTTCCTATTCTTTACTGATCATTCATCCATCCATTATTTTTACTCACTTCTTCCGGTCACGGGGGTCGCCGGTGCCCATGTCCGGCTATCACTGTGTGAGGGTCGGGGTACACCCTGGACAGGTCTCCAGTCCATCACAGGGACACTAGACAAACAACCATTCACTCTCTCACTCACACCTAGGAACAATTCAGAGTTACCAATCAGACTAACATGTCCTTGGGTGTCATGAAAGGCGCTTTTAAATAAAATGATTATTATTATATTATTATAACATGCATGTTTTTGGTCAGTGGGAGGAAACTGGAGTACCTGGAGATTACCATGCACAGAGAGAACATGTAAATTCCACCCAGAAAGGCCCCTGGGCTGGGATTTGAACCAGGGTCACCTGCTTTCTGAGAGGCAGCAGCTCTACCAGTTGTGCCACCGTGCTGCTCTTTACTGATCATACGAGGGGCATTCACTTGGTCTCACTCACTCATCAGCCCGTCATCCTGTTATCCTTTGTATTGTCAGCTGTTAATATTTTGTTATGCAAGTCTAAGTATGTTTTTTTATGTGCTCATGTTACAGTCTGCAGACTTGGTACTTTCACAACACTTCATCACAGACTAAAAAAACGGGGAAAAAAGTGTACTGCCAGGGATTAAATTAAAACTAATATAATCAATAAAATAAAATGTATTAAATAAAAACCTTGCAGTCAGCAACAGGGGAGCATGTGAGACGATGCTTAAATATTGAAAATATTTTCTGCTTTTTAACACCGTCTTTCTATAGTTAAGGAAAGATTACAGAATACAGTATATAAGAGAAAATATTTAAAACAACAAACAAATGCTTTAATTTCTTCGGTAAAGGGAGAATTGTGTTTTTACATTTTGTATAGAAAATTTAATTTGGCCTAAACTGAATTTAGTTTCAGTTCAAAAATAAAAAAATGAGCAGACCCAAATTGAGTAAGTTTAATATTTACATTTGAAGCATGATTTGACTTTTTTTTTTAATTGACAATAATAGGAAATGGAGGCAGGGAAATATTAGCAGTGTCTTAAGACTCCAAAAAGCAAATACGCAAATCTGTTTATAGGAGGGATGTGTAAGAATATCCCCAAATCAGACACAAACCAAATGACGTTTAAGGTGGCCATTCATATTTTCAGAACACCATTATACTGAAAAATATAGAGCTTGTTTTCAATTTTCATTTTCAACTTCTGTCTTGTTTATGTGTTTTTTAGCTTGTTTGTAATAAGGCTAAAATAATCAACTTGAAAAAAGAAAACTAAAGCTGTCATCCATTTAAATAAAAATGTCCCTTTAAAATAAGAATAAAACATTTTGTTAAATTGTGTTGGAAAGCCACAGTTTATGGAAAATGTTCCAAATGCTAAACTATATTTACAGATTCTGTTGTCCAACCACTGACAATGCAACCCCAATCAACTTAAACTCAACGCACGGACTGGCCGGGTGGCTCTGTGACATTGTTTGGTTTGTCACACTGAAGAAGTGAAGGTCACAAACAAGGAATTGTTTAATTTGTCTGTCTGACTGTCAGTTTAAGTCAGTATTTTCAAAGGACCTTTTTCTTCTATCTATTTAATAAAAAAGGTTCACCAAGTTCAAAACCTTGACACCACCTCATTGACACAAACACACATATTTCCTACTCTGACCGCCTTAGGCTATTGTCAACGGGACAGTTAGCAAATTATTTTTAAATAAATATCTGCAAACAGAAGGCTTTTTTTTTACTTGTGCACAAATGTGTTTTTTTTTTTTAAACAGCAAAATAGAAATTTACAAAGGGAACATAAAGTGTGTCCCAAGTTGTAACTATTGTGTTTTATAACCACGTGTATTTCAGGAACTATTTTGAATTGAATTGAACTGAATTTAGGAAGTACAGTATGTATCTTTAAAGATGAAAAGGTATAGGTTAAAGAAGAAAGTTAAACTGGATGGGCAGGGACTATAGGTTTTTGCTCAGTTTGATGACTTCCGGATGTCAGGTGTAAAAGTGCTTTTGTTTGTGATATTTTATACAGAAGGAACCAATTTCTAAGAGTCAAGTAAAACTTGTGGAAGCATAACACCTCGTCACCTGCCCAGTTATTATTCGAAACACCTCAGGAATAAAGAAAACCACAAGCAAATACTAAGAAAAAACCATGATGTAAAGTTAACTAAAGTGGTTGAGATTCTGAAGTCGCAATTAATTCCAAAACAAAAGACCTGCGTTTTACTCATGTTTAGTTCAGAAACTATCAAAATGCATGCTTCTAAGGTGAAAATGTTTTAGTATGGTAGAGTTTCTCGGTCCTCCACTCATATTTACGTAATATGAAGCACAGAACTAGATTTACGTTTGCCTTTGCTCAAACGACGTGTAAATTCAAGGATTCTTTATTTGTCATTCCACCACATGTAAAGAATGGAAATCAAAAAGATAGATGTAATACCTACCAGCAGAAGCAGAAAAAGGCTCCTCATCGTGGTCTTCTGTGCTTGGTATCCACTTCAGGAACATTCTGATCAAAGCAGTGACAGTTGCACTAAGAACCTGGAGAGGCCAAGCCCACAATGCCTGCAGGGGACTGATTGGCTGTTACGGTAAGAAACAAAGAGTTTTTGTTTTGTTTTGGCACAAGTGGAGTAAGACATATTACTGCCAATATTTGCACTGACACTGTTTTATTTAAGATCCAAGACCAGATGTTGTGCTTTAACTATGTTTAATTCTGTAGTTCATGTACGTACTGAAAGTGCTTGATGTGGCTCAGCTCAGGTGTGCACCCTCAGGGTCTGCAGCTCAGGTTACCACGTCTTAATGTCAAGGTTACATCACTCACACAAAGCTAAAATTTTCAAATTCTTTCCTTATTTGATAAAGTAACAGAAATCGTATTCTAAACTTACCAGTAAACTACACCTTCCTTTCTCAAAGTCATCTGTCATCCACCGGCATTCAGCACATTTTGTTCCTTTTTTACGTACACGAGGTTTGCTGTCTGCAGTTCTGGAGCCGACTCTTCTGCAGCATGTCGTCATTAGGAATGACTAGTTTCAATAGGACTTCGTCTTATCTTATATCATGTAGTAAGTTCTCAGAATATATATAACACAACATTAATCAAAGAAAGTGAGGAGTTCTTCGGTTAGGGTGTACTGTATACTACGTTTAATGAAATTTGTTGGCAACGTCTTTCAGTAATGTGGTCATGTATGACTGTCACGTTTTCATTAGAAAGTTTTAGGACCAGTTTGACTGTTGAGTTAGTCGCTTGTCTATTTAGTTTTCTTGCTCACAGTGCAGTTTCTCTTCAAAATCCATGAGAATTAACCTTTTGTCAACAAACGAGGCTTTTTACTAAGCAGCAACATAAGAAAGTGAAGTACAGTATTGTGCACTGGTCGGGGATTGAAAAGTTGTGAAATGTCAAGAAAACATTGTGTATTAAAAATCGTCCTGCTTCTAAAAGAAATGGGTAAAGTAAATTAAGGACTTTTTGAGACGAGTCCTAATTAAATATCCAGCAAACTACTCATGTAGACTCATGTTTGTGCTGCTGTTGTTCGGCGTATTGTTTTTGTACTATTAGTGCTTCGCGTATTCTTTGTTGATATCTTAGATCTTATTACTGTTTTCTGTATTTATACTTTTGTTGGATGTAACTGGGACCCTGTGTGCATAATTTTGTTTGACCACATGTACCGCATATGATGTGAACGGCAATAAAGAAACCTTGACCTTGATGCACATACCCGGTACATATACAGGTGTTGGTCATAAAACTAGAATCTCATGAAAAAGTTGATTTATTTCAGTAATTCCATTCAAAAAATGAAACGTATATTACTTTGTATATTCATTACACACAGGCTGATATATTTCAAATGTTACCCCAAATTCTGTATCTCAGAAAATTAGAATATTACTTAAGACCAATTTAAAAAAAGGATTTTTAGAAATGTTGGCCAACTTTAAAGGTGCAGTATGTAATTTCTGGTAAACGCTGGAACTTAGAAAAATTTTGAACAGAGACACCTTTCTGGTCCCTCCCCCTTGCTCTCGGCAGCCTGCAACTCTGCCTCCTTAGCTCCACCTACACAGCATGGGCTGCCGCGTGAACGCGCATGTGATACTGTAACCTTCGTTATCTTTATTGTTTAGTTTTAATAATAAATGATTCAAGCAAAGAAACGTACTTGTCAAGCAGGAATGTTGCTAAAAGCCGTAGTATAGCTCTGCGTTGTGCCGAACGACGATCTATGCGCGCGTGCTGTGTTGTGCAGGCAGTTCACAGAATTGATTGACAGGTCTGGTTTGAGAAAAAAAAGGCACAAGCTGCATCTGGCTCTGGCTGCAGCCGCTGCGATTTTCTGTGTTTATATGTTAATAAAACGTTCTAAAAAATAAAATAAAAACATGGAGTGCTGGTCCAGCACACGAGAACTCCAGGAAATCTGAAGAGCCTCGCGCAACCACGTTGAACCCGAGTTTAATTTGCTCGTGACAAATTCATTCATTTCCTCATCATTTCAGTCATGGAGTCAGCGGAGGAGGAAGCAATCACTTGACTTTTGGCAAAAAAAACAAAAGAAAAGTCCAGATCAGGGATGAAGAAGGGGAATTTAATACATTTTTGTCATATACAAAACAGTCCTGCATCACTTTGCAATCATTTGAACGAGAACGTGCACGGATGCGCGCAACGGGCGGGGACAGGCGGGAGATGGGCGTGACAAGCTCGTTCATGAACAAAACTCTGTTTTTATTGGCTGGTTAACGGTGGGTCACTGTGGGTTTTTAGAAATGCTTTTAGTACCACCTGTGTACTATTTTTTTTTCAGAGATTACCTGTCTAACATCAGTTTGTCAGGAGATAGTGACAGAGTGAAGAAATATGTTAAAAATTAGGGGTGTAACGATACACAAAACTCTCGAGACAAGACGAGACGAGACAAATTACAGAGTTCGCGAGAACGAGACGAGATTTTAATATTAGTTCAAGAAAACTTCAAAGATCGGTTTTATGCCGCAAAAAGGCTTTTATTCTGTTTTAACATGTATTACAAACCCAACTGATGTCTTCATTTTACTGATTGAATCTCCTTAGACCTTAGAACGTTCAACTTTGTTTAAAAAAATAGATATTCACGCAGGACTTTCCAAAAATTGAACATAAATATCCGCATCAGCACTGAATCTGCAGCCGTCACTCACCAGTGTTGCCAGATTGGGCGGTTCACCGCGATTTTCCTTCTGACTTTTGCGGGTAAAGAGTGCTTTGGGTGGGTGGGACTCTATCTGGCAACACCGGTCACACCGGTGTTTACACAAGTGTGTCTTTACATTCGGGGCAGCGTCGGGACCCTCCATCAATGTAGAGGCGTCTGCGGCACCGGGACCCTCCATCAGTAGTTGGGGCGTCTTCTATAGCAACTTCATCCGGCGAAGCCATGCTGTCCGTGACGCTGACTTGCTAGGGGCTCTGCTAGCGCTAGCATTAGCGACTCGCGAGACAACGTTACCTCTCAACGAGAGATATTGCAGGAGTTTAATATCGCGAGATCTCGTACAACGAGATCTCGTTACACCCCTATTAAAAATATATTTTAAAAAAAGTTACAAACTGCACCTTTAAAGTATGAACAGGAAAAGTATGAGCATGTACAGCACTCAGTACTTAGTTGGAACTCCTTTTGCCTAGATTACTGCAGCAATGCGGTGTGGCAAGGAGTCGATCAGTCTGTGGCACTGCTTAGGTGTTATGAGAGCCCAGGTTGCTCTGATAGTGGCCTTCAGCTCTTCTGAATTGTTGGGTCTGGCAAATCACATCTTCCTCTTCACAATATCCCATAGATTTTCTATGGGGTTACGGTCAGGTGAGTTTGCTGGCCAAGTCCTTTTGGAAAAGGAAATCTGCGTCTCCATAAAGTTGGTCAGCAGCAGGAAGCATGAAGTGCTCTAAAACTTCCTGGTAGACAGCTGCATTGACCTTGGATCTCAGAAAACACTAAGGACAGAATGAGCAGCACCTGTGTGTGTGTGTGTGTGTGTGCGTGCGTGCATGCGTGCGTGCGTGCGTGCGTGAGTGCGTGCGTGTGTGTAATTTTGTAATATGGAACATTTTATTCGACTTTTTAAAATGTATTTCCCAAATAAAATGGTCTTTAAAAATCAAGTATGTTTTATAGCACTACATATTTTTATTTATTTATTTTTCTCCCTTGTCCTTTTTGGTGTTGTGGCACTCAGAATTATTGTCTGAGTGTCGAGGTTATACCCAACAGATTTGCTTTCACAAGCAGATCATTATGGCTAATAATAATAATAATAATAATAATAATAATAATAATCATTTTATTTAAAAGCACCTTTCAGGACACCCAAGGACACTTAACAAACAAACACAGTTCAAACATCAGCAGTAACAAATTGAAATATAAAATACATAAAGAATATAAAATACAAAAGAATTTAAAATACTGTACATTTAGTCAAATTAATGATAAGCTAGTCTAAACAGATGTGTTTTCAGGGCTGTCTTGAACAGGGAAAGGGAGGTGGTGTTTCGAAGGTCTGGCGGTAGAGCGTTCCAGAGGTGAGGGGCAGAGCAGGTGAAGGCCAACCAGATGTGTTCAGTTCTCTGAATGAGGCGTGTCCCTCTGGATACAGTTATCTGCAGAGAGCCCGCAGCACTGGCCGCGGTGGTGGTCTGGCGGTAATTTATCGCAGTAATTTAAAATTGTCTCATCTGTCTTCTCAGGACTTTTCTTCTTTTGAATGTCTGGCTTTCAGCTTCAAAGCCCCACTCCTGATGAATGTTATATTAATTTATAGACCTCCCAAACCGCATGTTTCATTTAACTCAGAGATGCATGACCTCCTCACTTTTTTCTGCACCTCCCCTGTGAAGACTATTTTTCTTGGCGACTTAAATATCCACGTGGACAATTCTTCTTCACCTCTGGCAACAGATTTTAAGTCTCTTCTGGACTCTCTTAATCTCACTCAACATGTTGACGCCCCTACGCACAGCAGGGGGCATACTCTGGATTTGGTGATTACAGACACTGTACTCATCAATAACTTATCTGTATATGACCTGGGTGTCTCAGATCACAGGGTCATCTCCCTGGAAGTGCCTTCATCTTCGCCTGCTTCAAACCCAAAACGACCCATCCAGTTCCGTGACCTTAAAAACATTTCCCTTGATGTTCTGTCTGCTGAAATTCACACCCTGACCGCTGTCAATCATCCTTCGTCCTGGACTGGTTCAAATCTTTCCTCTCCAATAGGCTGGAATGTGTTAGTCTTGGCAACGCCACGTCCCAGACAGTCTGTGTCTCCTGTGGTGTCCCTCAGGGGTCGGTTCTGGGGCCCCTGCTGTTTTCCCTTTACATGCTGCCTTTAGGTCAAATTATTAATCAGTTCAACATTTCTTTTCACTGTTATGCCGACGATACACAGCTTTACATCAGGACTGGAGCATCCTCATCTTCCACCTTGTCATCTCCATCTTCACTCACTGCCCTCTCTGCCTGCCTGGAGGCAATTAGGGCATGGATGAATCAGAACTTTCTTCAATTAAACTGCTCCAAGACTGAGGCCATACTGATTGGCACCCCTCACCAGGTACAAACATCTCCTATAACAAGACTTTCCTTTTCTGGACAAGACATCCCCCTCTCCACCTCTGTTACTAATCTTGGAATAAAAATGGACTCCAATCTTACATTTGAAAATCACATTAAGCATCTGTTTAAAACTTGCTTCTTCCATCTTCGAAACATCTCCAGACTTCGCCCATCCCTAACTTTTTCCGATGCTGAGAAGCTCGTCCATGCTTTTGTCTCCTCCAGGCTCGACTACTGCAACTCCCTGTTTATTGGAATCCCTGGCAAAAACCTTCAGAAACTTCAATATATTCAAAACAGTGCAGCAAGGATCTTGTTGAGAGTTCGTAAATTTGAACATATTACGCCCATTCTCCATAACCTTCATTGGCTTCCTGTCACCTACAGAATTCAGTACAAAACTGCTCTCATTACACATCAATGCTTACACGGAACTTCACCAGATTATCTGAAGGATATTCTTATTCCATACTCATCCACCCGTTCGCTGCGGTCACAGAACAGTAATCTCCTTCACATTCCGAGAACCAAATTAAGGACCATGGGAGACCGGGCTTTCAGTGTGGCTGCCCCCCGCCTGTGGAACTCTCTTCCTGACTGTCTAAGAGCCCCACAGTCTGTGGTTGACTTTAAGAGCGGCTTGAAGACCTTTCTTTTCAACCGAGCATACTCTACCTCCTCATGATTCTACTTTTGATCTTAGCTGATACTGTTATTGATTTTAATTGTTTTATTATTTGTTTTATTGACATTTAATTCTGTTGCACCTTGTAGCACTTTGAGATTTTCATTAATGAAAAGTGCGTTATAAATTGAATTCATTATTATTATTATTATTATTATTATTATTAAGGCCCTGCTCCCCATGGTGGAGAGGCGGGCAGAGGGTACATGGAGGTGTAGCGAAGAGGAGGATCTGAGAGAGTGTGATGGGATGGAGATTTGTAGGAGGTCAGATAGATAAGAAGCGGCAAGGTTGTGGATAGTTTTGAACGTGAGAAGTAGAATTTTGAAGATGATGCGTGATTTAACCGGGAGCCAGTGGAGCTGCTGCAATACAGGAGTGATGTGGTTATAGTCAGAGTCAGTCAGAGTCAGAGAATCTTTATTGTCATTTGTACCGCATGTGGTACATGTGATGAAATGAGATTATGTACACAGGGTCCCAGTTACATTCAGCAACAAAAATGTAAGAGAAAAACAGTAATAACATCTAGGATTGACTAAGAAAAACATCAACTAGAAATACACTAAGCACTAATGTAATAGAAAACAAATTCATTACAAACAGCAGCACGAACCTGAGTCTGTACGAGTAAATGGTCACAGATGAACACATCAACAAGAAAACAGATCAGCATCATCATGTTGTGATATTTTGCAGTGATTATTCTTATTATTTATTTATTCATGAGTCTAACAGCCTCAGGGTAGAAGCTGTTCCTCAGTCAAGTGGTTCTACATCTGATGCTCCTCAACCTCCTTCCTGAGGGGAGTGGGGCAAAAAGTGTGTGTGCAGGGTGAGTGGGGTCTTTCATGATACAGGTGGCCTTCTTCCTGCATCTGGAGGTGTAAATGTCTGTGATAGTGGGGAGACTGACTCCGACANGAGGATGGAGGGTGGGTGGGTGGAGTTAGGTTTTGATGACAAGTAGAGCTGTGTGTCATCAGCATAACAGTGGAAATGGACGCCGTATTTGCGGAAGATGTGACCTAGAGGAAGGAGGTAAATGATGAAGAGGAGGGGTCCGAGGACAGAGCCTTGGGGGACACCCGTGGAGACAGGGGAAGACTGGGAACGGAAGGATTTAAGCTGAATGAATTGAGTGCGGTCAGAGAGATAGGAGTTGAACCAGTCTAACGGGGTACCTGAGATGCCAATGGAGGTTAGTCTGTTGAGGAGGATAGAATGACAGATGGTGTCGAAGGCAGAACTTAGATCAAGAAGAATGAGGATGGACAGAAGACCAGAGTCAGCAGCAAGAAGAAGGTCGTTAGTAATTTTTACTAGAGCTGTTTCGGTGCTATGGTGGGGGCGAAATCCAGATTGAAACTCTTCATAAATGTTGTTGTTGGACAGGTGAGAGTGAAGTTGACTAGCAACAGTTTTTTCAAGAATCTTGGAGATGAAGGGCAGATTGGAGATCGGACGAAGATTACTGAAGTTGGTGAAGTCAAGACCTGGTTTCTTGATGATGGGGGTGATGGCAGCAGATTTGAAGGCTGTGGGAACAATGCCAGAGGTTAGGGAGGAGTGGATGATATTAGTGATGATAGGGAGCAGAGACGGGAGACAGGATTTAACAAGAACTGTGGGAAATGGGTCAAGTTGACAGGATGAGGACTTGGACTTGCTGATAATGTCAGCAATGTCATCAGCAGAGGGGAGGGAGAAGACAGAGAAAGGGAGGGAGGGAAGAGGGGAGTTCAACAAGGATGCTGGGGGCAGTATTTGGTCCAAGGTGTTTATGAATTGAAATAATCTTTTCATTGAAATATGACATCAGGGAGTTGCAAAATTCTGTGGAAACCATGTGAGAGGGTAGAGAGTTAGGAGATGAGACAGAACGGTGGAGGAGAGAGAACAATGGGCCTCATGCACGAACCATTCGTACGCACAGATTTGTGCTTATACTGTGCGTACGAGTGATTTAGGATCATTTGTGGCATCCAACAATGTTTTCGTATCCTAGGATTTTTCTCAGATACGAACAAAATTTACGTGTGGTCCAGACCTGTCGTATATTTTAGGAGCGTCAGTCTGCTGTTATCCAGACGGCCTTTTCTCCACTAATAACTTTATATTTCGTTATTTAGAAAATATTTTGAGTTTAAAAACAATTAAATGCAACCACACATATTGGTTTAATTAAAGCGGCTTCAACACCCCCCCCCCCCACGTCCACCACCTTGCGCCACCCGCGCGTGACCCCCCGCGCCACTCATGTCGACCACCGTGTGCCACGCAACGCGCCCCGCGCAACCACGCCACGCGCCCCCCCCGCGCCACTCATGTCGACCACCGTGTGCCACGCAACGCGCCCCGCGCAACCACGCCACGCGCCACTGTCGACACACACACACACACACACACACACACACACACACACACACACACACACATACACACACACACACACACACATACACAGCGCCGCTGCAGAGACAGGGGAGAAAAAAGCGAAACCAGCTTATTCAGTTGTTTCATGTCATTTTTAATATAAACTGCCTGTTGACTGTGGGCGCTCACTGATGTCATCTGTATTCTGTGTGGGTCTGCGCTCAGATCCGGGGCTGACACTATGATCAAAGGCGAGTCAATTTTAATTCGCCAAACGCGTTTGTGTGTTTTCTGACGCATAAAAGCCGGAATGAATGGACACTTCCTGCTCGCGGTGGCAGGAAACTATATCCTTATATGGTGTTTTGAGGGGTGGGAATTATGTAAATAACCTCCCGCGTGCACGAGCAGGTGAATAGAACAGGTGGGATTCATCATTATTTACACAGCTCATATACACACATTTCCTGACGATAGAAGACTTTGTTGGATCTGACGTGGCATGTTCGTACGAACACTTCGTACGAACAAAAGTAGGAGAAATTTAGGATAAAAATACGAACATTTTCGTGCATGAGGGCCAATGTCTTTGAATTACCAACATTGGAACTGATGATGTCTGAGAAGTAGCTGGATTTGGCTTGAGAAATACTGTTCTTGTAATTGATGAGGTGGTTTGTATTAAGTTCCTTGTGAATTGTGAGACCGGATTTTTTATAGAGACGCTCTAGCCGTCAACCTTTGGTTTTCAGAGAGCTGAGTGCTGGAGTGAACCAGGGTGCAGAGTTGGAGAAGGAAACAGTCCGGGTTTTCAGAGGAGCAACAGAGTTAAGGATGTTGGTTAGGCTGGTGTTGTATAATGTGACAAGATTGTCTGGGTTGGAGGAGGTGAAGGTGGAGAGGGTATTATTAATATGAGATAAAAGAATGTCATGGTTGATATTACAGTATTAATATTACGGAAGGAAAGAGTGCGTTGAGGTTATTCTGAGGAAAATTTAAGATTAACATTGAATGAAATCATCAGGTGATCAGTAAATGGAAGTTCCTCAGAAGAACAGTTAAGAGGAAAAAGTCCAGAGCAGCAAAGTACCGGTAAGTCCAATGTGTGGCCCTGTCTGTACGTTGGAAAGTTGATGAATTGTTGAAAGCCACAGCTGTCAAGGCAGGATGTGAAGTCTCTGGTGAGGGGGTTGTTGTCTTCATCCATATGAATGTTGAAATTGCCCAGTAGGAGAATGTTGGGTGAAAGAGCTGAAAGATGAGCCATTAAAGTAGCAAAGTCATTCATGATGCAGTTGTTTACTTTTGGCGGGCGGTAGATACTGGCAACAACGGTTGGTGTGGGGCCAGCGAGCAGACATACAAGCCCCTTTCATAAGTCAAATCCGCGCAATTGCCGCACTGACCAGTCCGGCTTTAATCCTCCCCGGGTCATTCATAAGACCACAGTTGAAGGCGGACAGATCCCACTCACATAAACGTGTTCAAAAATGAAGCCGCACCGCGGCTCCAAAAGAGGCGTGGAGCAGAACTCAGCTGAGCATGAACTGGACCGCGACGTATTTATTGTGGGACAGACGTCAGACGTTTACAAGTTGTCGTTTCGTGTCATTTTTAATATTTCCTCAGTAATAAATCTACTGTCTCCCTCCAGCGCGCGCACACACAGCTCCTGCGCTGCAGAGAGAGAGGAAAAAAAGAGCGAAAATAACTTTTACAAGTTGCTGTTTCGTGTCATTTTTAATATTCCCTTGTTAATAAATCTGCTTGTTGATTAATCCTGCGGTCGCTCACTGATATCATCATATTCTGAGCGCGGATCCGCGGGTTGCATTCACAAGTGGGTCTGCCCGGCTCGGGTCCGGATCTGACACTACCTCTGGTCGCGGATCAGGGGCGCATCAGAGGCGAGTAAAATTTACTCGACAATCCGCCTTCGTGTTTTTTCTGAATGCTCGTTGGAGGACCGAACACGCATCAGGCCCGGACTGAGCTGTCTTATGAAAGGGGCTACAGTGTGTTCGAAGGAGGGGGAGGGAGGTTGGCTGACCTTAATGTTCCACTTGATATATAAATAAAACTTTATTAGAATTTGCTTTGGGTTTGTTTAAGATGTAATGGGCATGGGGATAAAAAGACAAAGAAGAAAACAACGCTAGAAAAGTGAGAGACGGGGGTAAAAGAGAAAGAAGGTGATAGGAGTAGAGGAGAGAGAGAGAGAGAGGTATAAAGAGAACACAAATCAACATCATTGAAGTCAGCCTCTAGACCTGCGGAAAGAAAAAGAAAAAAAACGAGAAACCACAACAACAAACAGCATATACAGTATAATGATACATATCAAAGTCAAAAGTCAAAGTCAACTTTATTGTCAGAACTGCAATATGTACAGGACATACACAGGATTGAAATTGCGTTGGATTGAACATATAACATCATTAGAAAGTATTTTATTCAGTACATGGTGATACAAGATGTATTTAGTAGTCACCACAACCCAACTGAGTTTGTATCTGATAAACACCTGAATCTAAACACCTGTGTGAGCAAGGTTTTGCCATAAGTATGTTCAACAGTCGATGTGGGGACACACAGATCTGGACACACAGACAGGACACGATGGTAACACAGGGAGGACCGGAGCCACAGACACACAGCGGCCCCCAAGCCCAGAGCCCCTGGTGTCCCCCAACAGGGACAATCACACCTCCCCAGAGTGAAGCAGAGGGAAGCCCTGGGCGATCCCCAGCAACCACAATGCAGAAATCCCAGGAATCTGCAGCGACGAGCCCACAGGCCCCGCTGGCAACCTGTCCCCGTCCCCCAGAGTAGATCCGGCCAGAGTCCCGAGGTTATACCAGTCCCCAACAGAGGCCCAACAGAGCCAGGGCACCTAGGCCCCGGCAGGCAGCCACCAGGGCAGGCTGGCACACACCCAATCACCCAGCCCAGATGCTGAGAGCCACCAATGCACCCGCGGCAGGGGGGCCCGCCACCAGACGGAAGTAGACCCACCTTAAATGGGATGCCCAAATTGAGAGGGAGCTACCAAAAACCCAACCAGAGAAACCTCATTGTTTGGCTATAAAGATTACAAATCCCTGTCTTTTACACATGCATTCATCACACAGTCATCAAAGGATAACAATCAACACATTAAAACCATTATCAATATCTAATAATGATAATTGTAGCTGTTTTATTAAAAGCAGCTCTAATGTTGTTTTGCTCAATATGCACTATAAATATTTTCACCAAACTATAGAATTACCTTTTTTATTATTTAAAAACAGTAAATATTAAGTAGACTTAATAACAATCAGCACATTTTCGCTTATAATAATTTAGTGTTGTATTATGGTACAAAGTTACCAAAACAAGCATGTAAACTTGTTGTTTGTTGCTTGACTAAAGTTGTTGTTGTCTCAACGTCACAGGATTATGAGACAAAGCAATGAAAAAAGGCAGATAAACTCAGTTTCTATGTTTCTGACTTTGTTGATATCTCTTCGGTATTACTTTATATTTCACTGAGAGAAACCAAAATGCAGATAACGCCCATGTGTCGTGGGTTATTGTTTAGGTCCAGAGACTATTTTGAGGATCTACAAATTGACTAGGTGCCATGCCTCTTTAGTGACTCAAAAAAGAAAATAAGGCCTTCAAAAGAAAAGTTTATACAACAGTGCATTAGCTTTTTATTAATCTCAGAAGACAGACATTTCATTGTGTGTGAATGTTGTTTTTTAATCCATCTGACGTTGCTATTTAGTATCCTGATCTATGCTTTGGAATGTGTCAACATTTCCAAGGCACGGCTTCAGAAACTCCATGTACATTCAGTATATCAGTAGTCACACTATACTTGTCTCTCCACATTTTGGCATAAACTACTATGTATCATCTTCAAAACAGGTGATCCCCAACAGATGGTTAAATAACTCAGCCAAAAGTTTTAGTATCTTAAGCAAATGGAGGAAAAAATACTGGCTTGCTCTTCTTAGTATCTTACTGACATCACTGTTTCATTGAATTTGATTTTATATCAACACACATGCTGTCATAAAGAAACGGTAGGACATCTCTTGCCAGTTAGTGAGCACCTCCCTTTAATTTGGCCTCAGGTGAGTTTAAGATTGTTTCTCACGAACTGATATGTAAAACTGGACCCGTTTGGCTCCAAATAAAAGCCTTTTACCTTGTGGGAATTAAACAGTTTTGCATGAATAAAATAGTTATCTTTGGTTTCGTTATTGTTTTTGGACAGGTTTTGTCTTGTTGGTCTGAAATTACAATTTTGCATATACAGCTGTTGTGGGTTTGGTAAAATCAAAACAGTTTTCTGTGCCATTCTTTTGTTTCTGTGGTTTTCTGTGTTTCCCTAGGCAAAGTCTTTATTTATTTTATTTTATTTTTGCAGATTCTGTTGTTCCTTGTTGTTGTCTTTGTGCATTGTATGTTTCTCTTGTCTTCTTTTGTTTCCATCCTTTTGTTGGTCATCCTGCCTGCATCCCTTAATTTTGTTTTAAAATGTTTTTCTTCCTCTTCTGCTCTCAAAGCTATGCTTGTATGTGAGTCCTTTGCTTCACTGTTTTTCTGTGAAGCGCATTGATTTAGTAAGCTTTCAGTTTTATTCTGCTCTCTAAATAAGGGGTGTATATTTATCCCCTGCTGCCGAGTGTCAAAGACGAGCGATGTTTTTGACAGTGAACATGTGGGTTTGGTAAAAAATTAAATCAGACCCACAAGGACAAAACAAGAGCACACAAAACCGTGAGTCTATTAGCAAAATGTCTCATGAACCATTGGATAAATTTTAATGTAACTCTCGGAGAATAATCGCTGGATGTACATCTATGATTAACTTTTGGCTTCAACCCAGTTCTAATTTCAATTAACCAACTCAAAAACTGCTCTAATTTGGTCAGTTTTACAGATATTACGTTTTTAAAAAATTGTGGTAGCAGCTAGGGGTGATTTTAGCCTCTTTTGGGTTTTGGGGGGAAATTTTAACTTGACACCCCTGAAAAATTAAGAAACCATAATTATGATTTTGTAAGGAAACTCAGTTTTCAAACCTTGGCTTCACCAAAATATTGAATAAAATTGGAATAAATATGGATTCAATGATGACACTTTAACAGGCCAGAAAAATCTATGATTTCTTTTTGCACAAGTTGGATCTTTGACACCACTTGTCAATCAATTCAGTAGGCTCGTCAGCAACTGACCAATCG
>JBBPBX010025604.1:0-12670 GCA_038048925.1 Garcialebias charrua
CGGCAGACTGCCATGCAAGGCGCCATCCAGTCCTACCGGGAGAAACTCGGGGTTAAGTGTCTTGCCCAGGGACACAACGACACATGGTGTGGGGAAACGGGATTCGAACCTCCAACCTTCCGATCGGTGGACGAGTGCCATTACCACTATGCCACGGCTGCCTATCTGCCTATCTGCAAGCTACATGCTGAGTGAAATAAAATTGAATAAAGATTTTTCACTCCAGTTTTCATGTAAACATTCATACTTTTGAGTGTGGAAAAATGATTGTGTTATACAACAAATACAGAGCTTTATCATTCAATGGGTCTCTGACTTTGTACAGTACTGTAATAGATTTAGTATTTTTATTCTTACAGAATTTGTGTTCTCTCCATATCAGTTTGTTCATTCATTCATTCAACCTTTATTTATACAGGCTGGACTCGTTGAGCCACGGGGACTCATTTACAAGAGGGACCTGTCTCACTCGCACCTAGGGTCAATTTAGAGTTAACAATCAGCCTAACATGCATGTTTTTGGACTGTGGGAGGAAACCGGAGCACCCGGAGAAAACCCACGCATGCACGGAGAGAACATGCAAACTCCACCCAGAAAGGCCCCCGGACCAGGATTTGAACCGGGGACCTGCTCGCTTAGAGGCAGTCAAAGTCAAAGTCAAAGTCAACTTTATTGTCAGAACTACAATACAGGTAGTCCCCATTTACGAGCGCTCTGATCTACGAGGTTCCGGACTTACGAGCTGGCGAATTATTGGAAAAAACGCAAAAAATACTGAGTTTTCCTGTGTTTTTTCACCACAGTTCGTTAGCTAAACATGTGGACACACGTTTCCGATCATTTTTATGCACTCATAAGCAGTTTTTCGATGAAAAACGAGTGTTCGTAGTCGCGCTAGCAAAACCGTTCCAATTTACGAGCGAAATTCCGGACTTACGAGAAGCGTGGCGGCCGTTCCAAATTACGAGATTTCCGGTTTACGAGCGCCTCGTTGTAACGGATCTCGCTCGTAAATCGGGGACTACCTGTATGTACAGGACATACACAGGACCGAAATTGCGTTTCTCTCAGTCCCTCGGTGCAACAGTAACCATCTAAACACTAAACACTAAAACATTTAATAAACATAAGCATAAAATAGTAAAATAGTAAAAAAGTGTAACACTGTCCTGAGTTTTTTCATAATAGTATAAAAGTATGAAAATTTACACCAACACTGAAACACCAAACACCCCTAAAACACCAAACACCCAATGAACATAAGCATAAAATGAAATAATAAAAGTGTAATACTGTCCTGAGTTTTTGCATAGTAGTATAAAAAGTATAAAACGTATATCTATAAAATAAACTGAAGTTTCTAGCGTTGACATTTGCAAAGAGTCATCAACATCTCCAAAAGTTTGGTCTGTGTTGTAAAAAGCTGCACTTTGAACCTGCAGAAGGAATGTTGTTGTTGGAATATGGGGAGATGTTTTGTTTTGGCTACTGGGGGGATGTTTTGAGCACACAAAAGACTTCAGCCCCAGGGGGTCACACACACCTAATGGAATGCAAATTCCTCAATCTGTCATTTTACAGTCTCCCATGGGAGCTATATGTAAAATATGTACAAGTACATATGTTTGGTATTCCTAGTGTTAAAAAACGGTCGATTTCTTTATCCCCCTACTAAAAATGGACTATTCCATCTTGACATCTTCTGGGTCAGAGGTGAACTCTGGGGCTAATTCTGTGGCTAGCTGTTTGTGCTGGGTACTTGGATAAATCCGCAGAGAACCCCGCTGTTTCAAGCCAAATTAACGCGGCCGGAGGATTTTATTGTGTGTTTTGTGTCGACCATTCGACGGTGAGTCGTTAGTTTTATGTATTTTAGTTACTTTTCATTAAATCTGTTGACTACCTATAGAATCTTGACATCTTCCGGGTCAGAGGTGAACTGGACGCTGAACTCTGTGTCCAGCTGGTTGTGCTGGGTTACTAATGGATAAATCCGCAGAGAACCCCGCTGTTTCAAGCCAAATTAACGCGGCCGGAGGATTTTATTGTGTGTTTTGTGTCGACCATTCGACGGTGAGTCGTTAGTTTTATGTATTTGGGTTACTTTTATGTATAAATGCGGTGGCGACACACCCGTGTATTTGAGATTTAAAAGTGGTTTTAGGGATTAAAAGATCATTCTATTTTTTGTTAATTTCGTGGCCGAATAGAATATATGTACGTAAAGTATTAAATAAATCCTTTGATTTTTGTAATTTCATCCTTTTAGGATCATTTTTGTTACTTTTCAGTTGGCAGTGTAGTGCAAATATTGATAACGCTGCCGGCTATATATAAATATATATATATATATATATATATATATATATATATATATATATATATATATATATATATATATATATATATATATATATATATATATATATATATATATATATATATATATATATATATATATATATATATATATATATATATATATATATAAATATATAAATAGCGGATTAGATTAGCTTCCCCTAATTTTCTTAAGACATTTGTGCTTTTGAAATTGTGGACCTAAAAAAATTAATAAGCGTTTTAGAAATTGTGGAACTAATTTTTTTATTAGCGTTGCCCACCACTGGAAGAATCCATCTTATTTATATATCTCATTATGAACCTTGTCCGATTCACCTAGATTATTGAGCACATGTCAAGATACTTGAATTATCAACATGAATAAAGACTTATAGACAAACTGAGAGCTGAAAAACCTTGATTCCTTGATGGAATTCATATCACCCAATATATTGCTGGGAGACAAATTGTGAAGAGTTATGACACCGTTGTATACTTTTTACTGATTTTATATGCTCAAGAAGTGTTACTGTTTCATCAAGGTATTCTCGCTGTACTTTAAACGAACACTAATTACTTCTGGTTAACACGTGACATTGCAGATACACTCTGTGAAACAACATATTACACTTACCATAGTATAACTTTTAAGTAGAACACATTATGAATTGAATCTTCATACATTAGGGCTCACATTACATGTGATTAAAGACACACACAGCTAAGAATCATTAGTGATCAATCAGTGTAGTTGCCCACAGTCTACTATTTACATTCTACTAACAACACAGCAAACTTATAGAGTTTTCAGACTGCACAAGAATGCTTCATGCAAGGTCAGTACACCATAAATCAGTCAAGCAGCCTTGAACACCATGGTAACGAGCTAGAAGCAGAAGGTCTTATCTTGAAGCAACCAATAGGAACACGACAAGACGCAATAACAGAGAAACACACTATCACTGAGTTGAGCATTTTGGGAACATCCACTGAACGGAAAGGTTCGTGTGCTCCCGACCAATTTTATGCATAAAATTGTCTCGTGCTGCTGTGCTGATTATTCCTGTAACCCTTATGTTCTGTCAAATATATTCTTTTGTTTACAAGTACTGTCTCTCTCTTTTGGAGCATGTTTCTAAGAGTTAAAGGTGGAGTCTGCAGTTTCTGTAGAACATCAGCACTTAGAAAAAATTTCAACAAGCAAAGCATTCTGATCCCTCCCCCTCAGAGCCATATATGGCACTGCCCCCTTGTGGTCTGTTAAAATTCAAATTCAAGCTCTGTTTTTATTGGCTGATTCGAATTCAAGCTCGGTTTTTATTGGCTGGTTACAAACTTTGTTTTTATTGGCTGGAAAATGGCGGGTCACTTTTTCTTTTTAGAAATGCTTATTTACCACCTGGAGAAGCAAGGGGACAATATTTTTTTTTAGTTTTTTTCAGAGATTACCTCTCTAACATCAATCTAGTGACAGAGTGAAGAAATATGTTAAAAATATATTGTTAGAAAAGTTACATATAGCAGCTTTAAGGAACTCTTCAGTTGACACCATAAGTTGACGTGTTAAATATCTAGTGGAATGAATTGTATGCCATGATGAGAATAACTTCCAGCTACAAACACACCAAATTCCAGCACGGTATGTACAAATTTGACTAAATCAAAGCCTTTTTGTGTTTTCTAAGGTCAGTCGGCTGTGGCATCCATCTTGAGTTGGGTTAGCATCAAAAGTTAATCAGTTGTAGTTTTACATCCAATGATAATTACTTGAAAATTTGATTAAAATAATAATAATACTGTAATGTCATATTTTTGTCATCTATGCATGTTTCCACACAAGACGAAATTTGACTCTGCATTTAACCCAATCACCGCCAGGTGGCAGCGGGCAGCTATAGAAAGCGCGCCGGGGAGCAGTAGTGATTAGATGTGCTGCTCAAACACACCACAAAACTATGCCGTGACTGGGGTTCGAATCAGGGTTCTCTGGATCCCAAGTCCAGTTCCCTTGCCACTACACCATCTTGGCCACGAAATATATATTATATAACTTTTACACATGCAAGTTAATCATGAGGACAAAACGCTTCATCCCTTCTCATACTTTATTAGAAACAACACATCAAAATACTTCAGAGTATAAATGTATTCAGGTTCACAGCAACCTCTGGAGAACAGGATATATCAAGACAATAAAGTGTCTTCCTGCTAGTTGTGTGTTGCAACTTCCTTTTTTTTCTCCCTATTTTATTCAAGCAGAGTGCAAAGATGTTATTAAACCGCTACAGAAGACGCCACTAAGTACTATTTCTTGGTGAATTGTTCTGAATGATTTTTTTTTTGTAGTAATGTGTTTTCAGGAGGAACCTGTGGGAAGATAGTGTGGCTGATATTAAATGGGTCGCTGAGGTGCAGAAGGTGTTTGTGTGTGAGAGAGAAAGAGAAACAACAGCACAGAGGGAGAGACAGTAAAAAAAAGGTCGATTCAAGCATGAGATGGAGGGTGAAAATATTTTCCCACTCAGAGTTTAACAGATAAAACCTCCTCAAGCTCATCTCCTCAGTTCTCTAGCCTTCTCCCTTCCCTCTAATGCATTTCTAATGAGACCACATATTTCCTCCTCGACCCAACTGGTGGCAATATTACAACAGACCAAGTCGTTTGCTGCTTTCGAGAAGTCATTTCAAAGTTATCCTTTTTTTTTATAGACATTTTATGACCAAGCCAAATAATGATGGATAGCTGAGCTGTGGAAGGTGGCAGTGATGCATCTCATCGGCTTGCCAGCTCTCAAAAAGTTGCGTTTGGAGCAGATGGGTCCCTCTCAGGACACTGGGTGCGTTATTGTCGGTGGAGGTGGAAACTGTCTGCATAATGTGATTGGTGTCAATAAAACTGCCCTCGCAGTTTTGCAGCCCTATTTCCAAAACATATTGAGAAACAGAAGTCAGGTGACATTTATTGTCATGTTTTCAATTAGAGTAAAAGTGAGGAATGTGCCAGACGACTATGGAAAGCGAAGAGAAACGGGGTGTGAGCGAGTAACTGTGCAGGAGAGAGAAATGAGTTGGAGCAACATATTAAAACAAAGGACCGTTTGTGGACTCGTTTTAATTTCACGCACTGGTCCGTGACAAGACGAGTCCCATCCTCGTTCATTATTGTCAATCGCAATACTGTTTTAGAATTCATTCTTCACAAAATGCTGGTGAAGATTCTCAGTCATCCAGGACATGATCAAATCAAAAAACTTTCAATATAGAAACAACAGCTCTTTGAATTGAGAAAGTTCCTCGGATGAAGAGCGAAACGTCTTCTGTTACAAATAAAGTCCAGTTGTTTCTGTATTGAACGTTTTTTTATTTCATTCTTCCCAAAGTGACTGGGGCTCAGTCCTTAAATGGCTGCAAGCAAAATTAGTTTTCACTTGAACGATAAAATGCAGTTTAGCATGCATACTTGAAATAAGCAAGTTTATAAAAAAATAAAAAATAGAAAGTTAAACAATAAAGAAAGTTTAGATTTGTATCTGTGTATTGTTAAATTGGATAAACCAGCCACTAGGGAGCACAATCCAGTGTATCTTTTGTGCCGGACCCAAGCCCGGGTAAATGGTGAGGGTTATGTCAGGAAGGGCATCCAGCGTAAAACATGTTTTTGCCAAAACTGTAATGCAAGGTCATCAAAGCAAAACCCTACCGGATCAGTCGAGGCCCAGGATAACAAACAGGGTGCCGGCGAAAATTGTGCTACTTTTAGTCAAAGACCAAGAGGAGGTAGCCTGGTTAAAACCAGACCCTTGTCCTTCACATTCGCTTCAACTGAGCGGAGCTGTGCAGGAAGGCGAGGGCCAGGCTAAAGAGGAGGGAAACATGTCAGGAGACAGAGAAAGAAGAGGGAAGTCAATAATGTAGGACTGAGGGTTGCAACTCTAAATGTGGATATTGACAGTCAAAGGTAGAGAGCTGGCTGACATGATGCAGCAAAGGAAGGTAAATGTTTTATGTGTCAAAGAGACCAAGTGGAAGGGTAGCAAGGCTTGCAGCATTGGAGCAGTGTTTAAACTGTACAGGTAGTCCTCGGGTTACGACGGTCTCCAGTTACAACGTTTCGTGGTTACGACGCATCTCCCATTTACTATGAACAGCCTATTCTCAAGTTACGCAGCGGCCGCTGCGGCGGAAGAATACAGTATTGTACTGTACGCGGTGCAGCTGCGGAGGGATACACAGGTGGAGGTATACACAGGCGGAGAGATGATGAATTTAATTTATAACGCACTTTTCATTAAAGCTGCACTATGTAACATTGTAATGTAGTCTGTAACTTTTCTAACAATATATTTTTAACATATTTCTTCACTTTGTCCCTATCTGACAAACTGATGTTAGACAAAGTAATCTCTGAAAAAAACTACAGTCCCCTTGCTTCTCTATCAGCATTTATAAAAACACTAAAAACACAGAGTGACCCGGACAATGACCAGCCAATAAAAACAGAGTTGTTTGTCACGCCCCAACCCACGCCCCCGCCTGTCCCAGCCTCAGCGCCGCACACATTCTCATTCAAAGGATTGCAAAGCGATGCAGGACTGTTTTGTATGTGACACAAATGTATTAAATATCCCTTCTTCATCCCAGAGCTGGACTTTTATTTTGTTTTTTTGCCAAAAGTCAAGTGATCGCTTCATCCTTCACTCACAGGAATGAGGAAATTGATTTGTCACGACTCACGAGCAAATTAAATCATGTCCAAAGTGGCTGGTGAAGCTCTGCTGATTTCAGGGTGTTTTTGTGTTGTTGGACGAGTGATTCATGGTTTTATTATATTTTTTAGAACGTTATATTATCATATAAACACAGAACTTCGCAGCGTCTGCCACAGGACATGTAGTGTGGGCGGAACATTCCAGACATACCAGACCTGCACTGACAGACATGAGGAAATCATGAGCGAATTAAATCATGTCCAACGTTGCTTCGTGAACCTCTGCTGATTTCTGCTGATTTTTGTGTTGTTGGACAAGTGCTCCATGGTTTTATTATAATTTTTTAGTTTTATTATCATATAATCACAGAACTTTGCAGCGCAGACAGGACATGTAGTGGGGGCGGAGCATTCCAGACCTGCACTGACAGAAAGAGGAAGTCACGAGCGAATTAAATCATGTCCAACGTGGCTTCGTGAAGCTCTGATGATTTCTGCTGGTTTTTGTGTTGTTGGACAAGTGCTCCATGGTTTTATTATACAGTATTTTAAAAATGTTTTATTAACATATAATCACAGAAGCGGACACACAGCAGGGGGCGGAGCTGCAGAACTCAAGTTCAACAGAGAACGGACTGTGGCTCCTCCTCAGAGCCATATATGGCTCTGAGGAGAAGGTAGCAGAATGCTTTTACCTGCTGGAAATTTTTCTAAGTCCCAGCGTCCTGCAGAAATTACATAGTGAACCTTTAACAAAAATCTCAGATACACAGATAGAGATACACAGGTGGAGGAATACAGAGGTGGAGGAATGTTACGTACTGTAAACGATCTGGACCGAGGTTGACGGCAGAACCAGCGGCGAAGCAGTGGAAAAGTACAGGCGGAGGCCTTACTGTAAATGCTCTGGACCGAGGTGGACGGCGGTTTTACGTCGTAAACGGAATACGGCAGATGGACCGAGGTGGACGGCGGTTTTAAGTCGTAAATGGAATACGGAATACAGCGGATGGACAGAGGAATAGGGCATCACCAGCATCCCAGTAGGCCATTAACTCTTCTTTTCCTTCATTATGGCTCCCACGTATGTGTTTTTTGATAATTATGGAGGGTACTGTGTTAGGATAGGCTAAGTGCTTGGTAATACAGTACTGTACATGTATATGGTTCAGTACGTATATTTCGACTTACGTCAAAAATCGGTTTACAACGCCGCGTAGGAACAGATCTACGTCGTAAGTCGAGGACTACCTGTATATGGATAGAAAGAGAAATGGAATAGGGATGGTCTTAAAGGAGGAGTTGGCAAAGAATGTAGTAGATGTGAAGAGAGTGTCAGATGGAGTGATGTGTCTGAAGATGGAAGTAGAAGGTCTGATGCTAAATATTGTCAGTGCTTATGCTACACAAGTTGGATGTGATGTGGAGGAGAAACATACATTTTGGAAAGATCTTGATGAAGTGATAGGGAGTATTCCCAGGGAGGAGAGAGTGGTGATCGGAGCAGACCTGAATGGACATGAAACATCCAGAGAACTTTGTGATAAGTTTCTTCAATTTTTTTGGGACAAAGTAACGGACACTAGGGCTTGTATCTCTTTTCCTTCCAATGACCCCTCCATCCTGGTCCCCTGTCCTGCGTTTTTTGATCATTTGGAGCCTATTTCTCTCTCTTATCTAGATAAACTGGTCACCAGTATGAAATCTTCGGGTTCCCCCCTTGATGTTGTACCTCCTTGTTTTCTTAAGGAGGTATTTTCTACTGTTGGCTCCTTTGTCCTAAATGTGATCAATAGCAGCTTGATGTTTAGCGTGGTACCAAGCAATTTTAGACATGCTGTGGTGCAGCCATTATTGAAAAAACCTGGCCTTGATCCAACCTCTTTGGCAAACTTTAGGCCAATCTCAAAGTTACCTTTTATATCCAAAATTTTGGAAAAAGTTGTTTACACCCAGCTGAAGGCCTTTTTGGATGAATTTAAAATTTTGGAGGTCTTCCAGTCTGGTTTTAAAACCTACCATAGCACTGAATCTTCTCTTTTAAGGGTTTTTAATGACATATTTTTATCACTGGATTCTGGAAACTGTGTTTTACTTGTGCTTTTAGATTTAACAGCTGCTTTCGACACGGTCAACCATGACATTCTTATCGCCAGATTGGAGCAGTGGGTGGGCATCACTGGCTCAGCTCTGCAGTGGTTTAGGTCCTACCTTTCCAATAGAAGTATCAGTGTGATGATGGATAATTTTACCTCTGCTACTGCCCTCCCTTGGGGTGTACACCAGGGCTCCATCCTTGGTCCTCTCCTCTTTTCGCTTCATATTCTGCCACTCTGTTCTATTTTCAGAAAGCATGGTGTGCAATTTCATTTATATGCAGATAACTGTCAACTTCCATTTAAAAAAAAATGGCTCCACGCAGCCTCTCCTGGACTGTCTTGATGACATTAGAGGGTGGATGGCACTTAACTTCCTCCATTTTAATGAAAAAAAAAAGACTGAGGTTATGGCCTTTAAACCCAGTGGTCCTAACTGTCCCCCCACCTTTGATTTTTACTCTTTGGCCCCACGTGAAAAATCGATTGTGACAAATCTAGGAGTGAAAATTGACCCCTGCCTGAAACTTGACTGTCATATCAACAGCATGGTTAAGTCCTCTTTCTTTCAACTGAGGCGCCTGTCAAAAATCAAGCCCCTCCTTTCTAGGCACCACTTAGAGACAGTAATCCATGCTTTTATTACTTATAATAATAATAATAATAATAATAATAATAATAATAATAATAATAATAATAATAATAATAATAATAATAATAATAATAAACTTTATTTGTATAGCACCTTCCTACAATGCCTTGCATTGACCAAGGTGCAGGACAGAAAATATAAAAACTGGTACAACAAATCAGTGAAAATAGAATAAAAAACAACAGCAATAAAAGGAGGCAATGGAAATAAAAATGCTACATACTAAAATACCAAAGTAATAAAAGTTACACACTGAAAGCTTTTTTGAACAAGTGGGTCTTCAGTCTGGTTTTGAACAGAGTCAGATCAGAGGTGGCACGCAGCTCAAGGGGGAGACTGTTCCAGGCTTTTGGGCCGGCAACAGAAAAGGACCGGTCTCCCCATTGTTTGTACCTTGAGCGAGGCACCTCCAGCAGGTGTAGACTGGCAGATCATAAAGCTCTGCTGGGGTGATGAACTTTAAAAAGTTCTGAGATGTACAGAGGTGCAAGTCCATTCAGAGCGTTGAAAACAAACTACTACTACTAAATTACTTCACGCCTGGATTATTGTAACTCTCTTCTGGTCGGAGTTAGCCAGGCCTCGCTCTCACAGTTGCAGCTGGTACAGAATGCTGCTGCAAGATTTTTGACTGGTACAAGCAGACGTGAGCACATCACTGCAGTTTTGATGTCCCTTCACTGGCTTCCTGTCCAGTTTCGAATCCATTTTAAAGTTTTATTGTTTGTTTTTAAGTCTGAACGGTTTTAGTCCCTCTTATCTGTCTGAACTGCTTCACCTTTACATGCCATCACATGCTCTTAGATCCTCTGATCAGATGCTTTTAGCAGTCCCAAAAACCTTTTATAAATCCAGAGGAGACAGAGCCTTTTCAGCTCTGGCTCCTAAATTGTGGAATGAGCTGCCACTGAAGGTCAGGCATGCCCCATCAATATCTGTTTTTAAAACTCGTTTAAAAACACATTTTTTTCATTGGCTTTTAACCTAGAGTGAGTTAACATATTTGTCTTAATGTTGCATTTGTTAACTTGTGATGTTCGGATTATTTTATATGATTGTTTTTATTGTTTTGTGCTTGTTTTTTTCTTTTTACAGCACTTCGGACAGCTGATATGTTGTATTTTAAGTGCTTTAGAATTAAATTGGTATGGTATGGTATGGTATGTTGGTGAAGGAAACAGAGGGGATGAGGAGGAAATGATGGGTAGGTTTGGTGTCAAGGAAAGGAACATTGAAGAACAGATGATGGTGGATATTGCCAAGAGAATGGAAATGGCTAGTCAATACTTGTTTCAAGAAGAGGGAAGAACATAGAGTGACCTATAAGAGTGAAGGAAGGAGTACGCAGGTCGACTGCAATCTGTGTAGAAGAGGAAACCCGAGGGAGATTGGAGACCGTAAGGTTGTGGCAGGGGAGAGCGTGGCCAGACAGCATCGGATGGTTGTATATAAAATGACTGTTGTTGTGAAGAAGAGAAAAAGACCAATTGGTGGAAGCTGAAGAAGGAATAATGTCACGAGAAATTCAGAGAGGAGCTAGTAAAGGATCTGGGTGGTAAGAAAGTGCGCATCCAAATGACTAGGCTACTACAGCAACAGCAGTTAGAGAGACAGGTAGGAAGGTACTTGGTGTGTAATTTAGACAGAGAATGGGTGATAAGGAAACCTGGTGGTGGAATAGTGAAGTGCAGGACGCCATTCAAAGAAAGAGGTTAGTCAATAAGAAATATGACAGTGAGAGGACTGAAGAGAGGAGACAGGAATATAAGGAGATGGGACATTGAGCAAAGAGGGAGGTGGGAAAGGCAAAGTAGAATGTGTATGATGAGTTATATGGGAGGCCGGACACTAAAGAGGGCAAGACGAATTTGTACTGATTGATGAGACAGAGGGCTCAGGCTGGAAAGGATGTGCAGCATGTTAGGCTTGATAGGAATCGTAATATTTGAACAAGTGAAGAGAGTGTGATGGGAAGTTGGAAGGAGTTATTTGAGGAGCTAATGAATGAAAATAATGAAAAAAAAAGAGTAGAGATCATAGAAACTGTGGACCAGGAAGTGGGAAAGATTAGTGAGGGTGAAGTCCAGAAAGCTCTGAAAAGAATGAAGAAAAGAAAGGCAGTAGGACCTGATGACATACCAGTGGAGGTTTGGAAATGTCTTGGAGAAACTGCAGTGAGGTTTTTGACTCAAATATTCAATGACATAAGAGGGTGAGAAAATGTCTGAGGAATGGAGAAGTGTGCTTGTGCCTGTTTTTAAGAACGAGGGTGATGTACAGTACAGAGTTGTAGCAACTACAGAGGAATTAAGTTTGATGAGCCACACAATGAAAATCATCGTTCTGCTCGCTACTTGGAGCAAGTCAAACCAGCTGCACCACCCTGGTGAAATGCAATTTGACCATTAAAGTGCATTTATTAAGTAAAGGTTCACCTGAGGCCCACCTTTACTATAATAGACAGATTGAGATGGAGGAGGGTGGCTTGCTGTGGTGACCCATGGAGAGGGAAAAGCCATAATAATAATAATAATAATAATAATAATAATAATAATAATAATAATAATAATAATAATAAGATTGTTAAATTAGGTGTTGAATCTGATGCATTTAAATTCAGGAAAGTTCATTCCAGTGTTCTTCTAAAAGGGTAAGTACAGCTGAACGTCTTTTATTCTAACATCATGTAAATGAATCAAGAGTTTAAATGTTTATAATCAAAACTGAACCATCACTTGACCAATTGCCACATAAAAACATTCCCTGAGGACATTCTGTGCAAAGATAGAATCCAGTGTTAGGCAATGACTCTGCAGGAAACAGACTAAATGTCTGAAACTGTGCAGCATTGTTGTCGAAAAAGACAACAG
>JBBPBX010025605.1:0-14079 GCA_038048925.1 Garcialebias charrua
AGAGAGGGATGGATGGCTAGATGGCTAGATGGCTAGATAGATACTAATCATTTAGTTTGTTTTGATAACAAATAATGGCTATTTTTTTCCAATTTGCAACTAAACATAAATCCTCTGAAGGATAATACTTACACCAAACGGTCTGCACCCAGACTAAAGAGAAATATGGCAGCAATCTTCAGAGACTGTTTCATATGTTTGCCTTTTTCACTGAGAATGAAGCATACTACACTTTTGTTTTGGCACTCTTTTTCTTTATTTCTTTGTTCTCAGTGGTTTACTAGATGTTGGTTTTCACTGGAGTAGATATTAAAACAGTGAGTTTAAAAAAAAAAAAACAGAAAAAATAAATAAATAAAACGAACCAGAAATGAAAGGTGAAAATTTATCTTGGGACCAAAAAATAGAGCAACTAACAAAGAACGACTGAATAAATACCAATTATCTTTTAAATTTACCCTTTATTTATCCAGGTATAGTAGTCTCATTGAGCCACGAGAACTAATTTTCAAGAGAGACCTGTTTTAGGGAGCAGATGGTGGGGGTTGAGGGCCTTGCTCAGGGGCCCAGGGTGGGGCGAATGAGGGTGAAGGCAGGTGTGGGTGTTTCACCTTTTTCCACCCATATTTTTTTATGTTGTCACTCAGTACCGGGGCTTGAACCATCACAGGCCCACCGTCTCTAACCTCTGTGCCACCACTCCCCCAAGTTCTATCTAATTGTCAAAAGAGCCCAGAGATCAGATTATAAGTAAGATTTGCAGGTGCTCTCTGTCACCAGGTAATATGAGTGAAGCTGTAAGATTTGGAAATCAAATTTTTTATACTCTTACACTTCTTTAAATCATACAACGTGTTTGTTTTAGATCAGGCTTTTGTGTAATTTGCTGTTGAAGTTCCACAACGCAAGTTAATTTGTTGGCCAAAAAACGCAATGTAAAATACAGTAAATCTTACAAACTCCACTCCTGTTGATCTGTTTACTTCATAAAATTGTGTTAGTGTTGATTATTTTGAATCATATAGTTATAAAAAAAGAATAAAACCAAACCAAAATTCATTATTAGTAGTTTGAAGTTTGTTCAAAGACTCGGGGGCTTTTCTTGGTTCTGGCTCTGCACATGGAGAAACGAATCCTGCCACAATCTAGAAATCATGTGCGTTAGGGCAACAGGTGATCCCAGATTGACCCTAGAAGTGAGAAAGATTACACCGTTGTGTGTGTGTGTGTACTTCTAATATACAAATCTCTCAACAGCTCCATCTTATATTACAGATCTTATTGTTCCATAACAGAGCACATTGCTCACATATTGTAGGTATACCTGTGGTTTCTAGAGTTTCCAAAAGCAGAATGGGAGGCTGAGCTTCCAGCTATCAGGCTCCTCTCTTGTGGAACCAACTTCCAGTTTCTGTCCATGAGGCTGACACATTGTCTAGTTTTAAGAATAGGCTTAAGCCTTTCCTTGCTCTCCTCTACTTGTTTGTATTTGTAATTATTTATATCCTTAACATGTGTTATTTTATCTTCATTCTAATACAAACTACACCTGGACCTGCCATTCTGAGTTTATTTGTTTCTCCTTCTTGTCCTCTCAAACTCAGCTGGTCGAAGCTGATAGCCGCTCATCCTGAGCCTGGTTCTGCTGGAGGTTTATTCCTCTTAAAGCGTTTTTACTTTCCACTGTTGCCAGTGTGTTTGCTCGGGATGGGAGACCTTCCTTAGATTGATAACTTTAATTAATTGGCTTTTATATTGTATGGGAATGTTTCTGTTCAGTGCCCTGAGACAACTTCTGTTGTGACTTGTTGCTATATAAATAAACTGAATTCAATCAAACTGGATTGTTTTGGGTGTACCCATTTCTCATCTAGAAATTGTTGGTAAAGGCTTTAGCTGCAACCCTGATCAGAATAAACCAGGTACATAATAATAATGTGCACCACTTTCCTACTGACTTTCAGTACTTTTTAAACTAAGAAATACAGTGTCAACTTTTCTAAGTTGTGTTCAAATGCCAGGGTGGAAAACAGTAAGAAAGAAAAAAGTATGCAACACAGCCATTTCTCACCTTGAAAAGTTAGTCTTTCTTGATTAAAGGCTATTAAGTCTAATCAGGACTGATACATTATCCAGATATACCATGTGCTTTATAACCTGTGTGATGACTTTATCTGGGTTTTGCACTGTGCTGAGTGGATGCTGTTGCTTCTCATGAGAACCCAGGAATAACCGTTTGAAGGTCATTGGTGCTGAACTGAGGAGCCTGGGGTGGTGAGGTGGGCGCTTTCTTTCAGCAGATAGAGGGAATAAAGCACTGAAGGATGAGCTACATCAGATAATTGCATTTGGGGTTTAAACGTTTAAAGTTTTTCAGAGACAATTTATCAACTTGAAATAACTTTTATACTTTAATAATCTGTGGTCTTGATCTTAATGTCTTGTTAAATATATTTTTAACCCTAAGATGCATGAACGACCAATACCTACATTCTTCCATGAGTGGGGTCAAAAATGACCCCAATTAGAATCAATGTGTTTTCGCAATGAATTTAAATGATGTCTTTAATTTTGGTTAAAGGTAGTTATATTTATTATATTTGGGTCAACAAAAGACTGATTTGACATTTAATATGGTTATTCATAACTTTTTATAACATTTTTTCACATGAAATAACATCAAAAATCTTCAAAAATTATTGCTAGAATGTCCATCTCTCTGAAGGACAAAAAAGAGAATCAACAAACGACCAGAACACTGTACACTCACATGTGCCCACTGCCCACACAAACATCTTTTTCTCTATTCACTGTGCGCAGTTGTCACAAAATTTTTGCTTTTTGCTGTGACCATTGCACACTGTAGTACTGCATTTCCTGCACCAATTGGTGGCTTTGCAGTCTGTTTCTTGGACACATCTGGCAACTCTTTCTCTTCTGTTGGCCCTCTGTGCCTCTCTCCTGTTACTTGTTTGCAACTTTTGTCACTCCACATCTTCCAGTTGCTTCAGTGATGTCAGTTGGTAGGTTCAGGGTACCTTGGGTTGTGTAGAAAACTTCCAAAGAGCACACACATTGGTACATTCCAGTTCTTCTCACTTCGTGCAAGAATGGTCACTCCAATGAAGGCCATGAGCTCCTCTTTGCTTAGATTTTTCCACTCTTTTCCTCTGCTTATTGTGACTTTTCTTCCCTCCATGTTTGTTCATGTCAACATCTCTTCTAATATACTATCCATCCATCCATTATCTTTTACCCGCTTCTTTCATTTTTGGGTCACGGGGGTCGCCGGTGCCCATGTCCAGCAATCACTGTGCGTGGGGCAGTGTACACACTGGACGGGTTGCAAGTCTATCACAGGGCCACATAGAGACAAACCACCATTCATTCTCTCACTCACACTTAGGGTCAATTTAGAGTTACCAATCAGCCAAACATGCATGTTTTTAGTCTGTGGGAGGAAACCGGAGTACCCGGAGGGAACCCACGCATGCACGGAGAGAACATGCAAACTCCACCCAGAAAGGCACGCAGATTTGAACCAGGGACCTGCTTGCTGAGAGGCAGCAGCTCTACCAGTTGCACCACCGTGCTGCCCTTCTAATATACTATCAGTGATAAACAGCTTTCATGCATCTATTGGAGAGATGGTGCTAAACCCAGGTGCAGGCCCTGACCGACTTCTCAGTAAATTGTGGCTTGGTGTTAAAAGAGGCATACAGATTTTTAAAATAATTTATATATAATATAATAATATATAGGTTACCTAACGGGTTTGCATTTGTTACAAGGAATTATGAATACAATGAGTCTCTACACAACAAATGCAGTAATATCAGCTGGCTTACTAAACTAGTGTAATGTTAGCTAGCTTAAGTACTAACATTATGTTGTAGTTAGCTAAGAGTGTCTACTTTGTTGACCAACAGGATGTTCTATCAGTAAAGCAATGGAGTTGGTAAATGCAGATAATACATGTATGCTGCTGTGTCAAACTGACCTCCTAGTGGTGAGACTGCAGGTATCAGATGTGTAAATGAGACAGAAAATGTATCTTGACAGTCACAGTTGGTAAGAATCAAAGGTTCCCAAAGCAAACCCTTGAGATTCTATAGGAAATGCTTGGGGTCATTTTTGACCCCACTCATGAAAAACTGGGGTAGTGACACAAAAACTGCAATTTCTGAAAATGTATAAAAACATTTTAAAAAATTCAAATGGCTTGAAGTCACAAACATGTTTTATGAGGAATACCTGGAATATGGAAGAGTAAAAACTTTTAGTTTCAGAGTTTTTGAAGAATAACAACCCTCGGGGTCATTTTTGACCCCACTTATGCATCTAAGGGTTAAACAATTTTTTTAAATACATGTTTCTTCCATCACTTTGTTTCACTTTATTTTTGACTCAGCTTTGCAATAAAGTGTCTACCCAACACAGTAGATATTGTAGCTGGGCATTGGATTAAACACTTTTAAATAGCAACGTTATTATTTTCTCAGTGGCCATTTTAATATAATTTTGTGATCACTATATGATATGTGTATTAATTGCCAATCAATGGTCCTGTAAAATGAACTACCGGTAGTCCCCATCACTGACATGTTTTTTTTTTACATCTCTCCCTTTGAGTTAAGTGTTTTAGGAGTCTGTTCTGTATATCCTGGTTTTAGTATCAATTTTAGATTTCGTAATTCATATTCAGTTTGTTGTTTGTTTCTTACTGTTACTTTCTAATTTTCGTGTGTGAGAGTTTTAATATTTATCATCTACCCCACTCAGAATTTTTTTTTTAAATAGAGGATTCTTTTAAAAAGTTTGTATTAAATGCTGCTGTATTCTATTTGTAATTTTATTTTGAGATTAAAAAAATCATCAGGAAAAGGTTTAAACACTCAAAGAAATTTTATGTATTAGCTTTAAATGACTTTAGTGACATGGTGTCATTAATAATCAATACCATTTGCTTTGATTTATCAATTTTTATTAATTTCCGGCGGAAAAAAAGAGGAAAGATCACCTTGTCCTAAAATTGACGTCTGCATCTGTTTTCACACTAAAAGTTAAAACATTTTATATCCAAGAAGCAGAAGAAAACTGAGGATAACAAAAACAGTATTGCTTTGTGCTTGTATTACAATTGTCTCCAAACCACTTCATCATAAGAGGGAGGAAAAAAACACAACAGTGAGAAAGTTTTCAGAGTACTGTAATCATCTCACCCCAATTCAAAAAAGTTAAGATAAAATTATGGTTTCTAGGAGGATAATCTTGGTTCATTCTCATAATCTAATGGACAATTACAATAGCAAACTAATTTTATCTAAGACCTCATGCTCCCCTAAGCCAAAGTTGTTTAACAATTGCTAAATAAACCTCAAAAGAGAAGCACCTGCAATTAAAGGGGACCTCAGATGTATTTTTTAAATTTTTATGGTATTTCTGTGGGATATCCAGACCCTATTCCTTCAATTTAATGCACAAAATAATTATTAGATAATCAATTATACCCTTTTTAATTCTGCCATTTTTAACTTTCGTTTTGAACGACCGGTTTCTTGAAGTCCACGCCCTTCAACGATCTGTTCACGCCCTCTGTAACAGCCAGTATCTGTAATGTGTTGTTGTTTTAAAATTAGCTCTTTTTTTATTACTCATTTGACTTACTGTTAGTGTTAGCTTAAGATAACTTACCGAAACCCGTCTGAGCGCGCCGCAGTTTGCTGCTCCTTTTAGCATTAGACCACCCGAATCCGAAGCTAATGTTAGCTTGTTCCTCTTCCGGTTTTCGCCAGCTCCGCTCGTTGCACGCGATGAGATTTTGGGAGTTATCGCTGTTCCAGTGAAGACAACACAAAGTTCACCAAGTGTCTCCCGTAAATTAATCTGTAAGGAGAAGGTCCTCTTGCTGCGAGCCTGCTGCGAGGCTGCTGCAAGGCTGTACAGTTGAAGCTCCGCTCCATCGCGCCGGAAGAGGGTCCCGTCGAACCCGGTCCTTCCGCCTGTGGTCCGCTCGTTTAATTTTTGCCGGCTGCGCGTTGGCAGCGATCGCAAATACACTAAAAATTGAACTAAAACATAAAAATAACAATTATACTTTATTTATAAAGCCATTTAAAAAAACACAGCTGCAACAAAGTGCTGTACACATGAAATTAAGAACATATAAACAAAAGATGAGATGAAATCATGAAAAACAACAGTCATGTGTTTAATACAGAAGTGGGTTGAGCCTAACCAGGGGTTGCTAGGTGAGGGGCTGGACTCAGGTTTGATCTGATTGGCTGGCGGCTTGTGACGTCAATAAATGCAGGAAGTGTGAATCCTGGTGTATTTATCAAAAATAAATAAATCTACTTAGAGTAAATAAACCACTGGGTGCATTTTTTTGGCACAAGGACTGTTTTTTTATGAAGTAAATACCCAAAGTTTAGTAAAAAAACATTAAAAAGTGAATTTTGCATGTGTGGTCCCCTTTAAGTTTATATAAAATTTCAGGCAATCTTTATGGATAGAATAATCGAAGAATAGGAAATGTCTTTTGATTAACAAAAATGATAGGACTGTCTAGAGATAAAGAAAAACTGCTTGACATGGGAGTTTTAGGAAACACAAAGATTCAGAAAATACACAAATAGGTTTGATGTGTTCTCCTGTACTGTATGTGTTTATATATTTAACTGAGCAAACTATAACTGTACAGATTTTACAATCTCTCAAGTTTTACTTTTGAACAAAGAATAAACAGACATGAAAGTTCATGCTCAATAATCCAGGTATCAAATCTGATAATTCTCAATCAGGTCATCTGGACAGTTGTCCAGATGACCTGATTGAGAATTATCAGAATAAACAGATATGTTTTAAGATAAATCTATTCAGGCTCATGCCAGCAGTGAGGCTGGCATGGAGGCTGCACAGCTGCAGAAAGAAAAGCTTTGCAGAGAGTGGTGAAGGCTGCACAGAAGTCATCAAACAGGTCCCCTCCCTCTCGGTTTTCAAATCTCGGTTAAAAACTCACTACTACTCCATTGCTTTCAATGCCAGCTGATTTGTATTGGATCATTTTATTTATGATCTGCAATTTTTTTTATGTTTTTCGTGTTGTACTTCATTGTCTGTGTTGCCTGTTGCGTGTTTGTTTGTCCAACACTTTGGTGTGGACTTGTTCCTGTTGAAAGTGCTTTATAAATAAAATGGTATGGTATGGTAAGTCTGTTGGAGTCAGTCTCCCCACCATCACAGACATCTACACCTCTAGATGCTGGAAGAGGGCCACCTGCATCATGAAGGACCCCACTCACCCAGCACACACACGTTTTGCCCCACTCTCCTCAGGAAGGAGGTTGAGGTGCATTAAGTGTAGAACCACTAGACTGAGGAACAGCTTCTACCCTAAAGCTGCTAGACTCATAAATCCATAACCAGGATAATCACTGTGAGAAAATCACCATAATTCCACTTGATTGTTGATGTGCTGCTGACTGCCCATGCTGCTGATTTGTTTCATGCTGCTGTTGTTCCGCATGTTTTTGTACTATTAATGCTTAGTATATTCTTAGTTTAGTGAATTTCTTAGTTCATTGTTAGTGTACTATTATTATTATTACTTTTATTATTCGTGAGCTAGTCTACTATTAGTGCTTAAAGTTTCTTAGTTTAGCATATTTCTTAGTTCATATCTCAGCTCTTATTACTGTTTTCTTAACAATTTATACTTTTGTTGGATGTATTTGGGACACTGTGTACACAATTTTGTTCCAGCACATGTACAAAACATGATGAGAACGACAATCCAGAAACCTTGACCTTGATTAAACCATAACCGTACCATTATTTTACAATATCTCAAGTTATGCCATTGCACAAAGAATACACAGACATGTGAAATTTATTCAGGCTCATGTCAGCAAGCTTGTATGGTACCTGTGAAATACAGGTACATCATGGTTTCTGTTTGCCTTGTTCTGTGATGTTTAAATATTCTTAGTAGGTACAGGACTAAACATACTTTGAAGGTAGAGCACTTCATGTAGCACAGAGCTGGGAAAGAGTTCAGAAACTTGAAGTGAAAGTTGTCATCTCAGCAGCTTTCTTCTATAATAATACACACATCCTGCCATGATCCAAGGATTCAGGGTACCTCAGTATGCAAACCACCCTGAGTCAGCACGCAAGTGACCGAGTTCTTCATGTACCAACAACATGACTCAGCAAGCTGAATATACTGAGGCTGATTCTCTTGATTCTAAACGACAGCTTGAGTAGACCTAAATAATTAACTACAGTATGCGTAAGTTAAATTTCAGCTGTACACATCGTTTTTAAAATATTTTTTGTTTTGTCTTTTCTCCCCTCAGTATGAGTACTTCAATGCTGTGCTGATCAATGAGGTTGATGCAGGAGGGAACAATGTAGAGCTCGGAGGAGAATTTATCCTGCAACCTAATGAGCATTTTAACAACTTGTCAGTCAACCTCAGCCTCAGTGTGGTCCAGGTGCCCACCAACATGTACAACAAAGGTACGTTCACCACCTCTACAGGTAACGAGCTCCATGCTCAAACAAATATTTGAGTACGATGCAAAGTATTAATTGTTTTTAATGCTTTTATCATCAAAACAGTTGGACAAATTTCAATAAAACCCACATAAAATAATTATTAGAAGTGCATTTGTAACAAATTAACTTTTGGACTCAATCTGATTCAAAATGACTGACATAACCAGTTGGCATTGGTAAACACAAAGATGGACATACTGTAAATGTGTCTATTATAGACATTAATGAAAACTTTGGTGTGGCAGTAGCTGAGACTCATCCATAACACAGACTCTGAGTGACTAAGCCCTTTGTTTTAAACTTTAAGTGTTGCAGTCAAGCCGTTGTTTGTCTGTTAGCAAAACATCTCAAAAACATAGACAAAATGCAATGAACGTTTCAGAAAGTACGTAATCACCAAGTGAATAATTTAGGGGTCAACATAAAACAAATATGGCTAACTTAGCTTTACACCTGAAATTTGTCATGGTAGAAGCTGAGGGTTATCCACAGCACAGAAGTACTATGAGTGCGTGCAAGAGCTGCATTTTAATGTTTTAAACTTTGGTATGCAAAGTGGAAGGTGAAACACATTTGCCCAAAGAGTTTGTTTCATTATTAATGTTTATAACGACAAAAAATAAAATAAAATACACAAAACCAAACCTCTAAATAAGAACATTCAGATAAAGAACATTTCCGCTTGTGTAGTGAAGTAGATTTGACTGGACTGTGAATAAGCCAAAGAGTTACAAGTAACTCTTTGGCTCATTCTTACCACACACACTTACCCAATTAACAGCTATATAATTAAACTTATCCTAATTAATCATTCACTCAGATTCAACAGGGACTTGTCCAGCGCACAGTGGACAGAGTGAATGTCATGTTGGCTTAACCTAGCTACAAGACTTTCTCTCATAAAGAGAGGAAGAATGAGGGGGAGAGGAAAATAGGAAGAAAGTAAATGAAGAAAGTAGGTTAAGTCAGACTGATGGGAGGTCTAAGCAAGAGATTAATTGCACCCTGTAGACAAACTAGGAAAAGCAAGTGAGAGTGACAGGGTGAAAGTGAGAGGAGCTAAACGAATGAAAGTGCATGGAAAGTGAATCTGGCAGGTTGGCAGGCTGATGAAAAAGGAAGAGAGGGAGAGTACAAACTGTAATGTGATTTACAGGCAAACAGACTTGTACCTGGAATCTGAACACAGAAACAAGGCTGGATTAGCCAGGACTTCATGGAGCTTGTTGTTGGTGTGTGTGTGTGTATGTGTGTGTGTGTGCGTGTGTGTGCGTGTGTGTGTGTGTGTGATAGAATTTCTGAAAACAATCTCGGATTTATGTAACATAAGCCAAAGATGCTGGGCAGCATAGTGGTTCAACTGGTAGACCTGCTGCCTTTCAGCGAGAAGGTTACCGGTTCAAATCCCGGTCCGGGGGACTTTCTGGGTGGAGTTTGCATGTTCTCTCTGTGCATGCGTGGGTTTTCTCCCGGTACTCCGGTTTCCTCCCACAGACCAAAAACACGTATGTTAGACTGATTGGTAATTCTAAATTGTCCTAGGTGTGAGTGAGAGCGTGAATGGTTGTTTGTCTCGTTTGTCTCTATGTGTCCCTGTGATGGACTGAAGACCTGTCCAGGGTGTACCCCGCCCCTTGCACAGTGATTGCTGGATATGGGCACAGACGACCCTCATGACCCAAAATGGAAGAAGCGGGTAAAAGATAATGGATGGATGGAAGCCAAAGAAGCTGGTCTAAGATGGTGTAGTGGCAGGGCTTCCGACTTGGGACCCGAAGGACGCGGGTTCGCGCCCCGGCCACTACACACCTTGGGGTGTCTATGAGTGCACACCTAATTCTCCAGCTCCCCGGGCGCTTTCTATGGCTGCTCACTGCACCACCTGGTGGTGGTTGGGTTAAATGCAGAGACGAATTTCATCTGTGTATGGGAAACATACACAGATGACAGAAAAGGACATTTTTATTATTATTATTTAAAAAATAATATTCCACTATCCTCCAAATCATTTGCAAGCACTGTAACTTCAAAAATGTCCAACAGGTAAACCTCACATCTCTGTACAGCATGGGAATTCTGTACACTGTTGGATAAAAAAAAAGATTTTTGTGGTCCCTTTTATGTAACATATTTATTTATTTATGTATTTAATTACTTATTATTATTATTATTATTATTATTATTATTATTATTATTATTATTATTATTATTATTATTATTATTTATTTTCATTTATTTTATTTTATTTTGACTGCTCTCTTCTTCAGGGAACGCCACAGTGAACTAACTTGCACAAAGATTTGGCAATTGTATTATTTATTTTTTTGCCATCTAGTGCAACTTGGGGAGCAGATGGTGGGTGTTAAGGGCCTTGCTCAAGGGTCCAGAGTGGGAAAATGAGGGTGGAGGCAGGTTTGGGGGCTTTCCCACCCTGTCAGTCTGGGGAGTCAAACCGGCATCCTTCACACAGGCTTGCCTTCTCTGCACTGCCACTTTGTGCACCATTATACAGTAGGGTATGTGTAACAGATGCTTAATACGTAACTCGAAAAAAATAAAGAAAAACTAGGTCAGAGATGCATTTGTGTTTGGAAATGATGCACCAATAATCCTCGTGCTTCAGTCACCAAAACTAGAAAGTAATGTAAATTAGTAAAAAAAAGTGACATGAAGTGAAAAATGTGTCTGTTTTTCAGGAGGCACATCAGTAAAAGATAGTGCTGAGGATGCTTTCAAATTTTGGAAAATAATAGAAGCAGTCTAAAGCCAAACAACAAAAGCATGCAATAGAAATAAAGTTCATCCTTGTTGTTTAGACAGATGGATGAATGGCTTTCCATAAGTTTAGCATATGACAAAGACAAGGAAGGCAAACTCAGTGACTGATGAACTTCAGAAGATTCTCTTCTGATCAGAATCAAGAGCAAAGCCCATCAGAAATAGATTAGGAGCAAACAAGTGCTGTGGACTGTACAAAGAAAAGCAATGCTGGTTGTCCCCGACTGACAATTAGGCAAACTGTTTTATGCCAAACTCTGAGTTGATGAACTCTGGAAATGAGAAACTTTGGGCTCCAATGCAGCGATTAACTACAGAAAGATGTAAATAAAATGTGAATAAACAAGTGTGTTCGTTTTATCACAGCATTACTTTAATCCATCCATCCATCCATCCATTATCTTTACCCGCATCTTCCATTTTTGGGTCACGGGGGTTGCCGGTGCCCATATCCAGCAATCACTGTGCGAGGGGCGGGGTACACCTAGGGACAATTTAAAGTGACCAATCAGCCTAACATGCATGTTTTTGGTCTGTGGGAGGATGGATAGATAGATAGATAGATAGATAGATAGATAGATAGATAGATAGATAGATAGATAGATAGATAGATAGATAGATAGATAGATAGATAGATAGATAGATAGATAGATAGATAGATAGATAGATAGATAGATAGATAGATAGATAGATAGATAGATAGATAGATAGATAGATAGATAGATAGATAGATAGATAGATAGATAGATAGATAGATAGATAGATAGATAGATAGATAGATAGATAGATAGATAGATAGATAGATAGATAGATAGATAGATAGATAGATAGATAGATAGATAGATAGATAGATAGATAGATAGATAGATAGATAGATAGATAGATAGATAGATAGATAGATAGATAGATAGATAGATAGATAGATAGATAGATAGATAGATAGATAGATAGATAGATAGATAGATAGATAGATAGATAGATAGGTAACCTGGAGAAAACCCACGCACGCACGGAGAGAACATGCAAACTCAACCCAAAAAGGCCCCTGGACCGGGATTTGAACCAGGAACCTGCTTGCTGAGAGGCAGCAGCTTTGCCAGTTGTGCCACCATGCTGCCTACTTTAAAACATTTTCCTGCATTTTTTTGAATCACAATGACCTAAAACAAAACAAAAAAGACATGTTTTTTTCATGCTATTTTTTTTTACATTTCTTGTTTTAACATTGTGGTGAATTAGAAGACAGTGAATAAACTCTCAAACTTTATTACAGCCTAGTGTGCCATGATGTGAGACGCCAGTACAGAATGCCTTTAAGTCTTCTTCTTCCACAGTTCTCCTAACACAAACTCTTCTGCCCACAGCAGTGTAATAACAGCAACCCAACAGTAATGCATTCATAGTGTGGAGTCAAGAACACCTCATCTCTCAAGTGTAGAAACATTGACGATTAAATGCATAATCAGCAAAGAGCTAAAAGATAAGCTTCTTATATTTGCTTTTGTTTATCACCAATATTGATTTATGATTTTTCTTGCCACATCTGGACTACTTGTTTTCCCCCTGCACATATGGTACGTAATCAATGTCATATAAACCTGGACCTGATGCCGAGCAGCATGCTGAAACCTGAGGACAAAAATACTTTGTCATCAGCAGTGATGAATTTGACCTAAACCTTATGATAGTGGAGAGCTTTGTGGCCTGAGAGATTAATCATGAATGAGGAGTCATATTGAAGATCCATCATTTAGCTGCACATCACAAGCAAAACTCAAAAAAAAAAAAAAAAAAAAGAGAGAACAACATGTCAGGAACATGTAAAATGATTGTAGAGAAGCTTTGTTAACATTTACAACTTGTTGATGAAGAATAAGTCAATTCCTTTACACCCTCCACCCCTCCACACATTAGTCTTTCATTTCTTTTCTGATGATTTCTTGATTACCTTATTAAATTCCCCTCTCGTTTTATTTCATTGAAGGAAATAGCTTGAATAATGTATGAAAAACTTTTATAATGACACTTCATCTTAGTCAAAATATTCACAATACCTGCACATTTTCAATTTCACTTTGACATGTGAATATGTAGAAGAATGGCTTCTAACTTTGATCAGATTAAAGTTATGTAAATTGCATCTTATGCAGGAAAGTAGAGCCCATGTTTACTTCCTCATTATGATGTGTTCATATTGTAACAGACACTCAAAAAGCAATAGAGGTGACTGTATTGTTGTGTAAATGGAGCCTGGATCTAATCCAGCCTCTTCTCACCACTCCATGGAGGTGGAAGGGTGTTTACCATCAACAGTGAGCTTTGGTGAGCTATAGCTTCCAGAACAATATTTAGTCACTGCTTATTGCCATGACTGTTGACAGCAGAACAATGTTGCCAGCAAAAAAGATGACGGGGAATGTTATGTACCGTATTTTCATTTATTTATTCTCTGTCCTTTAGCTGATGTCTGCATGTCTGTCTCTCAGTAGTTTTCTGGCTCATCTCTCTATGTCCCTCTGACTTTTTCCTTTATTCCATTTTCCTTCACCCTCCTCACCTTGTTTTTGAATAAAGGAATCAGCTGAAAGTGTGCTTGGTAGTCTGGTCACTATGTAGATTCATGACACTCAACAAAAATAAACATAAAAGGAGCTTTCATTTTTACTAAACCTGCATGTACAAAATATATGTACAAAGTATATACTGTATACAGTATATATATATATATATATATATATA
>JBBPBX010025605.1:14177-33669 GCA_038048925.1 Garcialebias charrua
AATATTTTATATTTGTGCCTTTGTCAAAACACAGCCCTCTTATTTAGGCTTATTTGCCGCACGAAAATTGTGCAACAGCTGTAAGAGCTAGTGACATATCAGTAACAGCCATTTGCATAGCACGTTAACTTATATTAAATGAAAAGTGTTAAATATTGTTTATTAGCATTAGTCACCTGAGATGCTGTCTCACTTGTTGAGGCTTGTTCCAGGTTCCTAGTTGCAGTGTGGGATCTTCTGCACTCTTGTGCATGAAGGACAGCCTTTTTAAGTTAAACGTTTTTGTCTATCCATTGTGCCATAAGATTAATCATGCTAATGGGGCTAACACGGCATCCAAATGTTTGTGGTAAAACTCATCCAACAAGTCATGCTATCGGCTATTAGCTTCTTACTGATGTCGGAAATGACGGCTTGTAACTCGGGTAACGTTACATCAGAAAATTATCTCCGACTGGGGACGATATTACGAGGCTCAACATAGTCCATAAATCTTCAGAATCCGACATCCTCACCAATGAAAAATAAAACTTCCACACCGCCGACATTTGAATTTTCCTCTCCACTGTGATATTGGGTAGGCGCATGTGACATAATTGCGTTGCGCTGCCGCTGTAGGCAAAAACAGCACCTTTTATATTGGCGAGTTAGTTTAATGGAATGGCGATGTCTGATATTGAACTTTAACGCTAATATTGGCCTATACCGATGCCATGCTGATAATATGGTGCATCCCTAATCTGTGTATCTGTAATTTAGTTAACGTAAATTTAAAACCATGTTTGTTGTAGACATTAGAGACCAGAAAACATCTGCTCCAACCTCTTGAACAATGTTAGCCTTTTGTTTTCCTTTTTATTTCTAACTTTGTCTCTTCTTTTTCTCCCTTTATGCTTTAGACTCAGCAATTGTCAATGGAGTGTACTGGTCGGAGGCTCTGAACAAAGTGTTTGTGGATAATTATGAGCGAGATCCATCGCTTATATGGCAATACTTTGGTAGCGCTAAAGGCTTCTTCAGACAGTACCCAGGTAAGTGCATGCTTGTTTTAGGAACACATGTGAGAGGCTTAACTGTGTTTGTAATTAAGACACTGCCCTGTTGCAATATGCTGACAGGTGTTTGGGGGTCTTCAGTGACTGACAGATTGTGACTGTAAGCTGGCAGGGTGGGAAAAGAAGAAGCAGAGAAGAGAAGTGTAAGGGATAAAGAGAGATAGCTGAGGGAGTTTAGAAATTAAACTAAAATAAGGAGATGGAAAAAAAAAAACAGCTGACAAAAAAAAAAGAAGAAAAAAATGAAATTGACTGAAACATGTTTACGTATATTAATTTATCTTACATTTGTGATCCACCTAAAGGAATCAAATGGAAGCCGGACGAGCATGGCGTTATAGCTTTTGACTGCCGTAACCGGAAGTGGTACATCCAAGCTGCCACTTCTCCAAAGAATGTGGTGATCTTGGTGGATGTCAGTGGCAGCATGAAAGGCTTGAGGCTGACTATCGCCAGGCAGACTGTTTCCTCCATCCTGGACACTCTTGGAGATGATGACTTTTTTAATATAATTGCTGTAAGTTAACACATCACTGCACTGGTGAGAGATACAGAGACTTTACTGAGAAAATATGCATCAGAGCAATTTCCATGCCTTGAGCTTTATATTAAGCTAGTAGGTGTCTCCATCTGACAAATAGACAATCTATGGTAAACCTGACAATGGCGAGTGGGTAAACCTGCACATCACCCATTCTCCTGGCCTGGGTAAAAGATGTAAAGCTGCACTACAGATGGAAAACAACAGCAAAAGTTATATTACCAAAGCTAGCTACATGTCTTTTTTTAAGCAAAAAATTAAAAAAAACAGAAAGTGAGTTCAGAAAAACTAACTTTTCCAGTAAACCAGTGTTTGCTGTGCACCATTGCTGTGAAAAGTGAAACCAAGCCTAATTTTTCAGCGTTATCCTGAAAATTTAAAAAGAACAAAACAGCAAAGCACAGCAAATGTTCACATCTATTTGAGTTTATTTTCAAAACAAAAAATATGCAAATACATTTTTGTAATATTCCATTCCAGATTAAAAAAATTTAAGACTATGGAAAACAAGTTATATGTATGTGTATACTGTGAATTAAAGAAAAAGTTGCTTCCTAAATTAGTTAACATGTTCTGATGAGTTTTATAGACATTTCAATGTTTCTCAAAAACAACTATAGGGTCTGAATAAATTTATATAATTTGTATCAAAGTGTTTACGGGTAGAAACATCAATCTGAGTGTTTGCACACACTTTTATCTATGAGCTTTGTTCATGACCAAAATTACCAACTTTTTAATCTTGGGATAAATAAAATATGTTTTTCCTTAAAGTTGCACTCACTGAAGAAATTCTTTACACTTTGGAGACAATAATTTAATAAATAAATTAGACTGATTTGTGCAGTAAATTTCGCTCACATTCACACAAAGATCTCGCAATACAGTAGTTAGGGACAGATTAGGAAACAATTACTAACATCAGAAGAACTCAAGAAAGACAATTAAATTGTCTTTCTTTGACTTTGATGCATTAAATTCTGCATTTTATCACAGTATTACAGGCACTTGCTCCACTGTTTAATGTGCTTTCTATCAAGATGAGTGAAATTCATTACTTTTTTCCCAGTGTACACGGTGAGACATTTCTTAATTGATGCTGATTTAAAGCTCTTAAAGTGAACTTTTTTCTAAATTCTTTGATTTTTTTCTAGTACAATGAAGAGTTGCATTATGTAGAACCATGTCTGAATGGAACGCTGGTCCAAGCAGATGTCACCAACAAAGATGTAAGTAAATATTTATTCTTGCTTTACTCCTGTTGCAGGCTACAGGATGCAACTGATTCTTTTTTGACACCACCAGAGGCCAAAAAAACCAAAACTGTTGTTGTTAAGAGTAAGATGTGCACATTTATATGTTAAAACAAAACAATGCTTTTTGCAGAAAACACAATACAGTATATTAAAGCAACAGAATAAAAATCAGAGGGGTATGCTAGTATAAAAATGTCTGTATTAGATAGGCTTGTCACTGAGGACTGATTTATTAAAATACATTGTATACAATTAAAACATATCAATAATACATTGATATAAGATGAATTATACATTTTTAGTAAAACTTGTTTGTTATAGAAAATCACTATTTTTCAAATCATCTGTGACAGTGGATTCAGTAACACTTTACAAACAGCCAGTGCTAAAATAGTGTTTGTGCTGAATCAGAAGAGTGCCATATGGGGAACTCGCAGCGGTCTTCACGGACATCTTTAACATCTCACTGAGCCAGGCCATCGTCCCCACCTGTTTCAAAGCCACCACCATCATCCCTGTCCCAAAGAAGGCAACGCCCGCATGCCTCAATGACTATCGCCCAGTAGCACTCACCCCCATCCTGATGAAGTGCTTTGAACGGCTAGTCATGAAAAGCATCACATCTGTCCTCCCTGCCTCCCTGGATCCCTTCCAATTTGCATACCGACCTAATCGCTCAACCGACGATGCCATCTCCTCTGCCCTCCACACAGCTCTCACACATCTGGACACGAAGGACTCTTATGTTAGAATGCTGTTCATCGACTTCAGCTCGGCATTCAACACCATCATCCCCCAACAGCTCATCCATAAACTGGACAGTCTGGGGCTGAACACCTCAATGTGTAACTGGCTGCTAGACTTCCTGACCGGGAGACCACAGACAGTACGGATCGGGAGTAACACATCTAGCACCATCACATTGAACACAGGGGCCCCACAAGGATGTGTGCTGAGCCCCCTTCTATTCACCCTGCTAACACACGACTGCACACCATCGTACAGCTCCAACCACTTCATCAAGTTTGCGGACGACACAACAGTGGTAGGTCTCATCAGCAACAACGATGAGACGGACTACAGGAACGAGGTGAGCCGCTTGGTCTTGTGGTGCGGACACAACAATCTCACTCTCAACGTGGAGAAGACAAAGGAGATTGTCGTGGACTTCAGGAAGAGGGATGCACAACATGCCCCTCTGACCATCAACAGCACCGCAGTGGAGAGAGTGGACAGCACCAAGTTCCTGGGAGTGCACGTCTCGAAGGACCTGTCCTGGAGCAGGAACACTGCAGCACTGGCCAAGAAGGCTCACCAGCGCCTCTACTTTCTCCGCAAGCTGAAAAGGGCTGGAGCTTCAACCCCCATCATGTGCACCTTCTACAGGGGTGCCATAGAAAGTGTCCTGACCAGCTGCATCACGGTGTGGTTTGGTGCATGTACTGCATCATGCCGCAAGAGCCTCCAGCGCATCGTGAGAGCAGCTGAGAAGATCGTCGGCACCTCCTTGCCCTCACTGCAGGACTTACACAGCAAACGCCTCACTCGGAAAGCCCACTGCATGGCAGGTGATCCCACACACCCACTACACAGCCGCTTTAGACTGCTGCCATCAGGGAGGAGACTGAGGAGTCTCCAGGCTCGAACCAGCAGACTGAGAGACAGCTCTGTTCATCAGGCAGTCAGAATGCTAAACACTCTGCCTGCTCTGCCTCCCCTCCCATTTGAACTGCCTTAACACAAAAAACTTTCTCACACATTACCACTCAACACAAAGTTTTTAACACTGGACCCTGTGTCATCAAACGGGTTATTCACTAAACTCTCGGTCATGTGCTCATTCAGTTTGCACTACTTCTCATATTTGCACTAATGTTTGTATTACATTACTGCCTATAGTCATACTACTGTTTACATTCACTGTTTACATTTATTAATACGGTTTACATTTATTACTACTGTTTTACATTTATTACTACTGTTTACATTTACACTACTTTTATATCTACACTACTGCTGATACATATACAGTATTCTCTGACTAGCCTTATCTAAGGATGCCAAATGTGCCTTATGTGCCTTACTGCATATGCCACTTTGCCTCTATACCAACATCAACTACCTCATACATATACTGTGTACATTAACTCATATGCTGCTGTGCCACTCTTTGCAAATGTCAATGCTAGAACCTTCAGTTTATTTTATAGATATACTTTTTATACTTTTTTATACTACTATGAAAAAACTCAGGACAGTATTACACTTTTATTATTTCATTTTATGCTTATGTTCATTGGGTGTTTGGTGTTTTAGGGGTGTTTGGTGTTTCAGTGTTGGTGTAAATTTTCATACTTTTATACTACTATGAAAAAACTCAGGACAGTGTTACACTTTTACTATTTTATGCTTATGTTTATTAAATGTTTTAGTGTTTAGATGGTTACTGTTGCACCGAGGGACTGAGAGAAACGCAATTTCAATCCTGTGTGTGTCCTGTACATATTGCAGTTCTGACAATAAAGTTGACTTTGACTTTTTGACTTTGACTTGATGTTTAAATGTTTCTAAATATGTTTGTACATGTTGTTATATTGTTCAACGGAAAGTTAATTTAGGACACCTTTATTAGGACACTCAAGACAACTCCCCCCTCATAATCTCCCTTTTTGTTGGTGATTAGACAGTAAACTCTTTCCAGTGAGAAATAACAAGTCAGCATCATCTAGATTATTTAAATCTTCATAAAATTATTTATTGCTTGTATCTTTTAATTGAGTATAGGCTTTTACCAGCAAATTATTACAAAGACTGCACTTATGGGTCAAACTTCAAGCAATAAAAATGTTATCTTTCTAAAATATATTTGGTTGGTGTTATTAGTTTCTGTTGACATGTTTGTGAAAGTGCACTTGTGCAAACTGATTAGAATTGTGTGTTTATTTCCAGTTATTTAATAAAGTTTGTGTCTACCAGTGAAATGGAGAAGGCAGTGTACACCAGCTGAAAAGGCCAGTTATATAGTTTTATCTGCAATGTGAACAGAAGTATTTGTATCTCTGGAGACTCCTTGTTTGCTTTTCAGAATCAGAATCAGAATAAGCTTTATTATCATTGTACTGGAATACAGTGAAATTATGTTCATGCTGTCATCCGAAAGATGGGCGGAGTGCACATTGCTGCTTATGAAAAGTGCGGCCCCTCATTCTTCATCAGAATAATTTTTGCGACAGATGAAGCTTTTGTCCATAGTTACCCATGTCCCAGGAGAAATTTGATAGTCGGCTTGCATCCTAGGCCAAACGGGGAGTCAGATTCAGATAAGTCACAATTGATTTTCTTCAGGCAGACAGGTTTTCCTCATCAGCCTTGAGTCCTGCTGGAAATTTCCTGTTCAAAATGGCCAAATTTATGGGTATCCACTCCACTGATCCATGTTATGAGCCTTCTTCAAGGTCGATCCCAACATGCTGACGAGTCCCAGACGTCACAGATGGCCTGCGATTCTTACAAATCGCCTCCATCTTACAATTTAGCTCGTAAATCAGCTGATTTTGAGTACACATGGCATGAACCAAACCTTCACACTGACTCAGAAGCTTTGACATGGCCAAAACTGCTGCTGATGTCTTCGTCAAAAGTTGATAAAACGGAGCCCCGCCAGCTCCAAAGAGCAGAAACCCTGCTATCATAAATCCGAATATGTAAACGTCTTCGGTATACTCCTGAGACAGGACTGAGAGACACATCAGCTGCAAAACTCCCCACGGATCTCTGACATATCCTACAGCGTGAGTCTCAGCCGGACAAGAGGGTTTTGGACCCTATTGTTTTGTTGAAAATATTTTGTCGATTGTGTTGAAAGTCCAGCTCACCAAATCCATAATCTGAATTTTTCAAACTTTACAGACACACTATAACTGGGTTCAAAACCCACAATCTAGTTATTATGTGCAATTAGTTATCAAACTTTACGAAAATTCAGATTTTTTTCTTGTACTGAAAGTCCTTACAACCCCAAAGGGAAATATTGCAACATCATCTGTGGCGTTGGTTGTTAGTTTCTATCTGGAGCTGGGTAATTCAATTTAGTTTCACTTGCAGTTTTGTCATCCCATAATTTCTAAAGCAGCTCAATCCACACAGAAAGATTCAAAGATTGCTGCAGGATTTTGGTTTATTAAAGTAATTTAAATTTATATATTTTTTGTTTGTTTGTTTTTGTATTCAGCTGTGCACACAAGTCCTTCACTAAAAGCTCACATCTCACCAAGTTGAGAAAAAAAAAATCAAAACTCATAAAACAACAAAAACAAGCAACAAAACAGCAATAAAATATGTTATTGTCATGAGAAAGATGTGTGTGTATTTGTGTGAACTTCTGCTCAGAGTGTGTCGGCTCAAGGCTTGATTCGTATTTGTTAGAGGAAAAAAAAAAAGTCCTGTTTGAGAAGGTTAACTGATGTATTTGGGCTAATGCCAAGTTAAAAGAGCAAATGGTCAACATAGTTTCTGCTGTAGAATTATATATCATAACAATAATTTCAAATAGAGTTAAGGCTTAGATAGGAATTGTAGGAATATTGATCGAAGAAGATTACTATATCAAAGTTCATGTTTAACAATCCAGAAAATAATTCAACAAAGATAAGTCAGGTCCTCTGGATGGTTTCTACAGCAAACTTACAGACTTGAACTGCTTACTCACATAGTGGGTTTGATGTGATAAGATGGTTTCAACACAAAGAAATCATCCAGAGAACCTGCCTCAACTTGGATTTTTTTTCCCTGGATTATTGAGCATGAAGTTTGATGTGAACTACATTGGCCATAGCTGCCTCAGAGGAGTCGACGGGGGAGAGGGCGAACTCCAGAAACCATATTCTCACCATTTGGTTGGCCATGTGAGGAAGCCACTTATGGGACTGAATTTGCTGTGGTTTCTTGGACAGTAGGGTGCGGATTTGACTTTATAATAAATTGTCTCCCAAATGCAAACAGACACACGTCTCATATGGTGTGAAACTATTGGTTGGAGAAGTGATTTGATCACTGTTGATGATTGTTGAGCTGATGTAGAAAAATGGTACTCTTCATAAATCTTCAGCTCTTTTCGAAGCTGCTCTTTGTTCTGTATTTAACAGAAGTTTACCAACCTTCATGTTGATGCTTAATTTGCCATAAAATGAAAACTAAATCCTTCAACCAGCTGCAGTTTGCAATATTTTGCTCTTTGATTTTACTGTTTGCATGGCGAGGCACACTGAGCTGTGGTCACTTTAGAAAACAAAAGGTATTTGCTCCTCTAAAGATTTGGATTTCCAGTGTACATTTAAATCCCTGTGATCCAGCACAATAAGGCTGGACACATTTAGCATTGCACTCACACAGCTCAAACTCAGACACACACATCTGCAGTCTGCCACTTAAGTACCGGGTACACTGCTGTACCAGGGAATGAGCATAGCCTGCTGTGTTCAGAAAAAAAATCACTTCAGTTTTTACTCACAAGCACTCACAGACACTCTCACAGGTAAAGTTTTCTACGCCTCAGGGAATGCTCCATGTTTGAAACCGATTAACCTTTTATCTACATCCGAGGAAAGATTGTGTCTTTTTGCTATTTGGGGATTTGGTGTAAACGATGCTTTGGGATGTTTTTCTGTGTACATGCATGATTGTGTCCTGTGTGTGTGCGCGCGCATGTCTGTGTGTGTACGCACATTTGCCTACTACTGTGCAGGCTCTGATATGTTCTAATGCTTCTTATGGTCCCCCACTGAGTGTTGGGATTTACAGTACATCCTTCTAAAGAACAGAATACCACCAAACCAACAGCAGAAAATGTGAAAGGAGAAAGTGAGGATGAAGATGATGGGTGGCCGATAGTCTGACCCACTTCACTATATGAACTGAGTCAAATCTTACATGTTGCACTTATGCATCTGCAGACAAGAGAAGTGTGGAAGTGTTAAAGTTTAAACCACAATAAAAAGATTAAAGTACTTATCTTTGAGGGTGGTGACAAACATTATTAAAGAAAAGATGAATTCTGAGATTCTATTGTTCTGTTATGTTGCTTAAATTGTTTTTTTTTTCTTCTTCTTCAATAGGTTAAATTTTTTTATTATTTTCTTATTTACAAAGTATTTTATGAAAAGTAAAGAAAACTATTTTTTTGAAAAATATATTTTATAAGCTTTGCGTCACCCTTAATCTTTTTAATTGCATATGATGTATTTATATTAAATTTTGAGTCAGTGTCTGCATGTGACCCATGTCCCCCTTCACTGAGCATAAAAGAGGAATTGGAAATACCAGTATCTTCCATCTGTCTGTACATGTTGTGAGCATGATGACTTGAACATAAGTGAAGTACCGATTTCCACTTTGGGGTGTGGCTGCATCTAGGCAGAAAACCAGTCAGTTTCTGGTGTCACCACCATTTGCCAGACACAGTGCAACACATCTCCTTCAAAGTGTTGATTAGCTTGTTGATCGTGACCAGTGGAATGTTGGTCCAGTCTTCTTCAATGGTTGCGCAAAGATGCTGGATATTGTAAGGAACTGGAACACGCTGTTGAATACGCCAAACTAGAGCATCCCAAACATGCTCAATGGGTGACATATCCAGTGAGTATGCTGGACATGCAATAAATGGGATGTTTTCAGCTTCCTGGAATTGTGTATTGATCCTTGCAACATGGGGCCGTGCATTATCATGCTGCAACATGAGGTGATGGTTGTGGATGAATAGAACAACGAGCTTCAGGATCTTGTCACAATGTCTCAGAGCATTTCAAATTCCATCAATAAAATGCACCTGTGTTTGTTGGCCATAACATACGCTTACCCATACTATAACCTCATCACCACCGTGGGCCACTCAATTCACAATGTTGACATCAGCAAACTGCTCACCCACACAATGCCTTACATGTGTTTTGCCATCTGACCAGTACTGTACAGTGAAAACTGGGATTCATCCATGAAGAGAACACCTCTCCAACGTGCCATACACCACCAAAAATATGAGCATTTGCCCACTCAAGTTGGATCCGATGATGAACTGCAGTCCGGTGAAAACCCTGATGTGGATGATGAGCATGCAGATGAGCTTCCCTGAGATGGTTTCTGACAGTTTGCTTAGAAATGTGTTGTTTGTGCAAACTTATGGTTGCAACAGCTGTCTGGGTGGCTGGTCTCCGCTGATCCTAGAGGTGAAGATGCTGGATGTAGAGGTCCTGGGCTGGTGTGGTACAAGTGGTCTGCGGTTGTGAGGCAGGTTGGAAGTATTGCCAAATGCTCTGAAATACCCTTGGAGATGGCTTATGGAGGAGAAATTATCATTCAATTCATGGGCAACAGCTCTGGTGGACATTCCTGTACTCAGCATACCAATTGCACACTCCCTCAAAACTTGTGACAGTTGTGGCATTGATGTGACATACACTGCCTGGTCAAAAAAAAACAAAAAACATTGACACCAAAAAAAGTTCACACTAATATTTTGTTGGACCTCCTTTAGCTTTGATTACAGCATGCATTCACTGTGGCATTGTTTCGATAAGCTTCTGCAATGTCACAATATATATTTCTAAGATCTTGCATTGATGATTAGACACTAGGCATGATGAGTGCATCACTTCACCTGCCTCTCTTTTTTACCCCGATGCGCCCATCACTCTGGAACAGGGTAAATCTGGACTTATAAGACCAAATGATCTTCTTCCATTGCTCATTGAGTCCAATCGTTATGCTCCTAAGCAAACTGAAGCCTTTTTTCCCCCAGTTAGCCTCACTGATGAGTGGTTTTCTTAAAGCTACACAGCTGTTCAGTCCCAATCACTTGAGTTCCCTTCACATTGTGCATGTGGAAATGTTCTTACTTTCACTATTAAACATAGCCCTGAGTGCTACTGTTGTTTTTATTCCATTTGATTTCACCAAAAGTTTAAGTGATTGCTGATCACAATCATTCAGGATTTTTTTCCAGCCACATTTCTTCCTTGAAGATGATGGGTCCCCACTATCCCTCCAGTTTTTATTAATTCGTTGGACAGTTCTTAACCCAATAGTTTCTCAAATCTCCTTAGATATTTTCTCTGTTTGATGCATGCCAATGATTTAATCAAAAAAGGTGTTCAATACAAGATCAACTGGACTTTATTTGTTACAGAAGACGTTTCGCTTCTCATCCGAGGAGCTTTATCAATTCAATGAAACAGACTGTGTGTGCGTGGAGTTATAACAGTCTTAGGAGTCACGCACCAACATCCCGGGTATGTAAATTTCAAACTGAGGTAACACATACATGTAAATTGACAGATCACACCTTAACAGTAGGGAGTTCCCTTGAGGTCTCTGACAGAAGACACACAACTGTATGTAAATTGACAAAAACACCCTCACAAACCAACAACAGAGGTTTCTCAAAAAACTTTGCTAGTCTAATTTACAGACAAGACACATCTGCTCCCATCCGGTGTAAAACGTTTGAAAATCAGCCCCAGAACTGAGTTATAAGTCTTAGAAAGTTGAAATCTCAGACCTCCTCCTCTGTTAAGAGGTTTTTCTCTCTTAACATAAAGAGCTTCCTTCACACCCCTCTCAAACCATCTGTGCTCTCGTCCAAAATTTGCACATTCTGGTCCTCAAAAGAGTGACCCTTGTCCGTGAGGTGGAGGTGAACAGCTGAGTTTTGTCCAGAGGAGGTTGCTCTCCTGTGTTGGGACATTCTTCTGTGGATGGGCTGCTTAGTTTCTCCAATGTAGCGGTCTGGACAGTCCTCGCTGCACTGGACTGCGTACACTACACCACTCTGTTTGTGTGTGGGTGTTTTGTCCTTAGGATGCACCAGCCTCTGTCTGAGAGTTCTGCTGGGTTTGAAATGTACTGGGATGTTGTGTTTGTTGAAAATCCTTCTGAAATTCTCTGAGACTCCAGCAACATAAGGAATGACAATGTTTTTTCGTCTGTTAGTCTTTTTCTGTTCATTATTGTGTTTAGCAGATTTCCTTGCTGACTTGACAAAAGCCCAGTTGGGATATCCACATGTTTGCAGAGATTTGTTGATGTGTTTCTGTTCCTTTTTCTTCCCTTCTGTCCTTGTGGGGATGTGTTCTGCCCGATGCTGTAAGGTTCTGATGACAGAAAGTTTGTGCTCCAGTGGATGGTGAGAGTCAAACAGAAGATATTGGTCTGTGTGGGTTGGTTTTCTGTAAACTTCAATGTTAAGACTGTCCTCTCCCTCCATATGTACCAAACAGTCCAAAAAAGGCAGCTTGTTGTCGTTTGCATCCTCTCTGGTGAACTTGATGTTGTTGTCGACCGAGTTAATGTGTCTGGTGAACGCTTCCACCTCCCTGGCTTGGATTTTGACCCAGGTATCATCCACATATCGGAACCAATGGCTTGGAGTTGTTCCCTCAAAGGAGTTTAAGGCTCTCTGTTCCACTTCCTCCATGTAAAGGAACCAGCTCCATGTGCGGACCAGCTCTGTGAGGTGCTGGCTGACATCTTCACCACCTCACTTGCACTGGAGTCAGTTCCCACCTGCCTGAAGACCGCGACCATCATCCCAGTCCCAAAGAGCTCCACAGTGACTGGTCTGAATGACTATAGACCGGTGGCCCTCACCCCGATAGTCGCTAAATGTTTTGAGAAACTGGTCATGTCCCACATCAAGGCAACCGTCAACATCAATGAGGACCCTCATCAATACGCATACCGTGAGAACCGATCAACAGAGGACGCCATTTCTTCCGTGGTCCACACTGCTCTCACCCACCTGGATCAGAAGGACTCATACGTGCGTCTGCTCTTTGTGGACTTCACATCTGCCTTCAACACCATGATCCCCCAAACTCTGATAGACAAACTATCTACACTTGGACTAAGCCCCTCTATTTGTAACTGGGTACTAGACTTCTTAACAGACAGACCACAGTCCGTGAAGATCCACAACTTCTCCTCCTCCACCATAACCCTCAGCACTGGCTCTCCTCAGGGATGTGTGCTGAGCCCCCTTCTGTTCACTCTGCTCACATATGATTGTACAGCCACACTTCCAGGCTGTCATATTGTTAAGTTTGCAGATGATACAGCGGTGGTGGGATGCATCACAAACAATGATGAGTCCAGCTACAGACAGGAGGTGGAACATCTGGAGAGCTGGTGCAAAGAGAACAATCTTCACATGAATGTGAAGAAGACAAAGGAGATGATTGTGGACTTCAGAAGGAACAAACACACCCATGCCCCACTGATAATAGGTGGGTCTGCAGTGGAAGTGGTCTCCAGCTACAAATACCTGGGTGTACACATGAATGATAACCTCAGCTGGAGCAACAACACCACCAGCCTGATCAAGAAAGGTCATCAGAGACTCTACTTCCTCAGACGGCTGAGACGAGCCGGTCTGAGCAGCCCAGTTCTCACCTCGTTCTACAGGTGTGCAGTGGAGAGCATCCTGTGCTCCAGCATCAACGTGTGGCATGGAGGCTGCACAGTTGAAGAAAGAAAAGCTCTGCAGAGAGTGGTGAAGGCTGCACAGAAGTCTGTTGGAGTCAGTCTCCCCACCATCACAGACATTTACACCTCTAGATGCAGGAAAAGAGCCACCTGTATCATGAAAGACCTCACTCATCCAGCACACTCACTCTTTGCCCCACTCCCCTCAGGACGGAGGTTGAGGAGCATCAAGTGTAGAACCACTAGACTGAGGAACAGCTTCTACCCTGAGGCTGTTAGACTCATGAATAAATAAAAATAAAATTAAAATAAACACTGCAAAATATCACATCATGGTGATGCTGATATGTTTTCTTGTTGCTGTGTTCATCTGTGACCATCTGTGACCATCTGCTCATACAAACTCATGTTCGTGCTGCTGTTTATTCCCACTATATTAGGCTTAGTGTATTACTAGTTGATGTTTTTCTTAGTTAGTTCTCGATGTTATTACTGTTTTTCTCTTTCATTTGTTGTTGGATGTAACTGGGACCTCGTGTACATAATCTCGTTTTCATCTCATGTACCACATGCGGTGCAAATGACAATAAAGACTCTCTGACTCTGACTCTGACTCTGTAAAGGTTGGCAACAATGGGTGACACTGGAGATCCCATGGCACAGCCGTGCTTCTGTCACCCAGTGTCACCCATTGTTGCCAACCTTTACAGGAGAGCAACCTCCTCTGGACAAAACTCAGCTGTTCACCTCCACCTCACGGACAAGGGACACTCTTTTGATGACCAGAATGTGCAAATTTTGGACCGAGAGCACAGATGGTTTGAGAGGGGTGTGAAGGAAGCTCTTTATGTTAAGAGAGAAAAACCTTCTCTTAACAGAGGAGGAGGTCTGAGATTTCAACTTTCTAAGACTTATAACTCAGTTCTGGGGCTGATTCCCAAACGTTTTACACCGGATGGGAGCAGAGGTGTCTTGTCTGTGAATTAGACTAGCAAAGTTTTTTGAGAAACCTCTGTTGTTGGTTTGTGAGGGTGTTTTTGTCAATTTACATACAGTTGTGTGTCTTCTGTCAGAGACCTCAAGGGAACTCCCTACTGTTAAGGTGTGATCTGTCAATTTACATGTATGTGTTACCTCAGTTTGAAATTTACATACCCGGGATGTTGGTGCGTGACTCCTAAGACTGTTATAACTCCACGCGCACACAGTCTGTTTCATTGAATTGATAAAGCTCCTCGGATGAGAAGCGAAACATCTTCTGTAACAAATAAAGTCCAGTTGATCTTGTATTGAACGCCTTTTTTGATTTTATCATGTCCTGGACGACTGAGAATCTTCACCAGCATATGCCAATGATTTGACCCTTCTCAATCAGACTGACATATTTTCCACGACCACACAATGTGTCTTTCAACATTGATGTTTAAGAAATAAAAAAAAACTCATTGCACCATTTGGGGTTAAATAACTTGTTGCCAGATGAAAGATAATTGCCCATGCCACTACTATACATACAGTGATGAAAATAAGTATTTGAACACCCTGCAACATTGCAAGTTCTCCCATGTAGAAATCACGGAGGGGTCTGAAATTTTCATCTTAGGTGCATGTCCACTGTGAGAGACATAATCTAAAAAAATAAAAATCCAGAAATCACAACGCTTGATTTTTTTTTAAATTATTGATTTGTGTGTTACTGCTGCAAATAAGTATTTGAACACCTGTGAAAAATCAATGTTAATATTTGGTACAGTAGCCTTTGTTTGAAATGACAGAGGTCAAAGGTTTCCTGTAGTTTCTCTCCAGGTTTGCACACACTGCAGCAGCAGGTCCATTCCTCCACACAGATCTTCTCTAGATCAGCCAGGTTTCTGGGCTGTTGCTGAGAAACACGGAGTTTGAGCTCTCTCAAAATATGTTCTATAGAGTTTAGGTCTGGAGACTGGCTAGGCCACACCAGAACCTTGATATGCTTCTTGTGGAGCCACTCCTTGGTTATTCTGGCCGTGATTTGGGTCATTGTCATGTTGGAAGAGCCAGCCATCATGACTCGTCTTCAATGCTCTAACTGAGGGAAAGATGTTGTTCCCCAAAATCTCGCAATACATGGCCCCAGTCATCCTCTCCTTAATACAGTGCAGTCGTCCTGTCCCATGTACAGAAAAATACCCCCAAAACATGATGCTTCCACCCCCATGCTTCACAGTAGGGATGTTTTTTTTTGGGATGGTACTCATCATTCTTCGTCCTCCAAACACGGCGAGTGGAATTAAGACCAGAAAGTTATATTTTGGTCTCATCTGACCACATAACTTTCTCCCATGACTCATTTGGATCATCCAAATGGTCATGGGCAAACTTAAGATGGGCCTGGACATGTGCTGATTTAAGCAGGGGAAACTTCAATGCCATGCATGATTTTAAACTATGACATCTTAGTGGATTACCCACAGTAACTTTGGAAACAGTGGTGCTAGCTCTCTTCAGGTCATTGAGCAGCTCCTCCTGTGTAGTTTTGGGCTGATTCCTCACCTTTCTTAGATCACTGATATGCCACTAGGTGAGATCTTGCATGGAGCCCCAGTCCGAGGGAGATTGACAGTCATGTTTATCTTCTTCCATTTTCTAATAATTGCTCCAGCAGTTGATCTTTTTTCACTAAGCTTAGCAATTGCCCTGTAGCCCTTTCCAGCCTTGTGGAGGTCTACAATTTTGTCTCTGGTGTCTTTGGACAGCTCTTTGGTCTTAGCCATGTTATTAGTAGGAGTCTTACTGATTGTGTGGGGTGGACAGGTGTCTTTATGCAGCTAACAACCTCAAACAGGTGCTTCTAATTTAGAATGACAGGTGGACGTTTTAGAGGTGGACTAACAGGTCTTTGGGGGCCAGAATTGCTGCTGATTGGCAGGTGTTCAAATATCTATTTACAGCAGTAACACACAAATAAATTATGAAAACAAATCAGATATTGTGATTTCCAGATTTTTTTTCTAGAGTATGCCTCTCACAGTGGACATGCACCTAATATTCTGTTGCCTGTTGTTTGTTTGTTTGTTTGTACAGCACTTTGGTTGGCCTTGTCGCTGTTTTAAGTGCTCTATAAATAAAATGGTATGGTATGGTATGGTAAGATGAAAATTTCAGACCCCTCCATGATTTCTAAGTGGGAGCACATGCAAAGTTGCAGGGTGTTCAAATACTTATTTTCCTCAAACTGGCCAGTAAACTGACCAGTTCACTCATTTGAGGGAACTATGCTTTCTAGTTTTTGTATTGCTTAAAAGTATAGTTTTCCCAAGTAATTGTGGTAGCTGGTGTGGATGCAAAAGATTAATCCATGATGGCCAAGGTCCGCTGACTCCACCATTGCACGAGATGTGGATCAAATTGCTCTGTGCCACCTCAGAAAAGAAAAAAAAACTTTCCTGCTTCTAATATACAGTTTATCTCCTACCCACTTGAATATCTTGCACCAAAATCATTAAGGTTTACCTTTATTCCCATTCACTTCCAGTTCAGAAAAACATCATCTCAAAAACTACAAACATTCTATATTCAAATCTGTCAGCAATCGGGGACTATGATGTACAGCTTTTTTTCTTGGAAGTTTCACAATATTCAGTTTTTCTCCTATGCATTTTTTTTCATTTGTCTTTAAATGCATTCAAACATTTACTTTAATTTTTGTTTTATATACTTTATTTCTTTTTTGTAATGAAATTAAGCCATTCTTCACAATAAATGTTAAAAACAGCAATCGTAGAATATTCAGTAAATGTGTAATGAGATATTACATTTAGTTATGTACAGCATTGTTTTGTGTAAAGGTCTAAATGTGTCCCCTTTAAAGTCTGTAAAACATAAGATGTGATAAAAACATATTTTGGGTTTAGGTTTTATTTAACATAAGTTATTTTAAACAATTTGTGATATTTTATTTTGCAATAATTCTGTAGATGAGCCATAAAAAATAATTGGAACATTAGCATAATATTTTTGTATGGATAAGTAATAATTAAATTTTGGGTAAAAATATAATATATTACCATATAATAAATTGTTTAAAATGTATAATCATTATGTATTGAGCAAGTGAAATCAACATTCTTATTTGCCAAGATGGTGTAGTGGCAGGGCTTCCGACTTGGGATCCGAAGGACGCGGGTTCGCGCCCCGGCCACTACACACCTTGGGGTGTCTATGAGTGCACACCTAATTCTCCAGCTCCCCGGGCGCTTTCTATGGCTGCTTACTGCACCACCTGGTGGTGGTTGGGTTAAAAGCAGAGACGAATTTCGTCTGTGTATGGGAAACATACACAGATGACGAAAAAGGACATTATTATTATTTTTATTTTTATTTTTTTTAAACATTTCTAATGCTTTTGACTTTTTAGTAAAATTTCAAATATATGTTTTCAAATAAATGTATTGAATAGTTATTTGTTTCTTATTTTATGTTGCCATGACTTTAATGATTTCTCCTTAAACGTTGTATTTGCAGCATTTCCGGGAGCACCTCGACAAGCTCTTTGCTCAAGGCATTGGCATGTTGGACATCGCTCTGACTGAGGCGTTTAATCTTCTCAGTGATGTAAGTAGCTCACAGATGCATGATCCGCATCCCGCCCACTCTTACAGACACACATTGGCTTTATGATGACAATTAATTAAGAATGTTATTAATAGCTCAGTCCACAGAATCAACTGAAAACCAAGTAAACAAGATTCCTTGATGAGTCATGTTGTTGGTCTGACGTCTTTTTACGAACAAGCAGTTAATTAAATCTGCATGTATGAATACAGAAACACATGCAGTTATTATTCTAAACTAAATACACAGTACATGTTGTACCAACAATATTTGCAAACTCCTCTGCAATGATTAAAAAGCAGCGACGATTATATACCCTTTTAAATCCATAAGGGGTCCTCACTGTCCATGTTCTTTCATCTGGTGTGCACAGTACATTACCATTGCTGCACAGCTAAAGAAAACAAACTGCAAGCACCTGTAGGTACTAGCAGTTATGTTCAACTGATGATAGAAAACATTGATTTTAAAATGGATTAGCTTAGCTTTACATTGTTATTTCTTTCTTTGTACAAATTGAGAAACTCTGTGAAACTCTCCAACAAAGTTGAGTCAGGTAGTCTGGATGGGTTATTTTTGTTGAAACATTTTGAATTTTATTCCCAAAGACTTCACCAGAAACCATCTGAGCACCATCAAACTGGTTGGCGCAATATGTGAAGCTGCTATTTATATGACTGAGTTTGTTGCAGCTCCTCGGACTGATCAAGTCTTTTGGATGAAAGACGAAATGTTTCAACAAAAATAAACTGTCCGGAGAGCCTGACTTATCTTTCTTGGATTTTTCTACCTGGATTATTGAGCATGAACCAGGATATCTGTGAAACTCAGTTTTTCCATTCCTTCCAGTTCAACAAGACAGGGAGGGGTAGTGAATGCAGCCAAGCCATTATGTTGGTGACGGATGGAGCGGTGAATACCTATGATGCCATCTTTGACAAGTATAACTGGCCAGAGAGGAAGGTAACGTAGACATAATATTAATAACTTACAATAAGTCTTATTCCTGTTTTACACTAAGCTTTACTTCCAGACCTAAAATAGAATTGCAAATTCACTTTTCATGTTCATTTAAGTGAAGGATCAATTAATGCATAACCTCTGCTGTTTGTAACCTTTTTAAAGTGCCTTTTGGGAGCCAGTCTGAAAAAACATGTACAGTAATTTCTAAGAGCCAATCAAGTTTGTTAAAGTTTCACTAAGATTAGTCTACAGGAAATATAAAATGGATAATGTTATAGAATGCTAAAGTTTCAATTTCCATTTGTTTCAGAAAATGCAGTGATCACTGAAAAAACATGTTCAATACAGATGTGTAGAATTGTTAATTGGTTGAATGAAGGGTAGAGGTGATTAAAGTACTCATACACACAAGGGTTTGACTAAAGGCTACTGAAAAACCCAGTCTAAAACCCAGTTAGGATTAAATTATAGACACAAGACGTTTTTTTCCCCCCCAAACCAAACCAAGCAAGCAAACTAACTAACTAACTAACTAACTAACTAACTAACTAACTAACTAACTAACTAACTAACTAACTAACTAACTAACTAACTAACTAACTAACTAACTA